>BLKR01003610.1:0-137839 GCA_011170035.1 Teleogryllus occipitalis | reverse complement strand
AGCTCCCAGACTTTTAGATTACAAAAACGAATTGTACGAATAATAACCAAAATTCCACCCACGTGATTCGTGTAAGCCTCTCTTCATTAATCTAGGTATTTTACCATTACCGTGTCTGTTTATTTACGAATCAGTGGTTTTTGTCAAAAATGACTTGCTTTAGGGCGGGAATATATTTTCAGAAATCGCCGATGTCTATTACTATAACACTCGACGTAGAAATCATATTCATCAGGTGACAGTATCAACAGCTTATTACAAAAAATTCACATACAATACATGTACATTATTTTACAACACTTTGCCAGATGACATTAAACGATTAAATTGATAGAAAAGTTTAAATCCCAAGTGAAATCGTTTCTGCTGCATAACTGTTTCTATACAATTAGAGACTATACTGAGCATCACAAAAAAAGTAACATTAATTTTAACAATGATACATAATGCATTATTTACCATTTGGACTGTATAAATGAGTATAAATAACCTGTAACAACTATTGTACTACAGCTTCCGGGTCAATGACCCCCATCTCGATCAGGTTTTTCGTCCAGTTTCCCTGATCCATTGAGCAAATGCTGAGTTGGCTCCCTGTTTTTGCTTCTTGACACAAATGTAACTTCATTTCGTGCACGTCTTCAGAATCTCAGGAGGAAAATACAATTATTCAAATAATGCTCTCCATGTTGTCGCGCAGGAAGTATTATTCCGAAGGACAACATGGATAAGAGTCAAAATTTATTAGTTATCCTTGAAAATAGAGTTTATTACATGGGAGTTTTTTTTTTTAAATTTAAGTAGTATATGACAGTGTAGGGATCACAGAATTTTGAAAATGTGCACACAATTCACTTTTCCCCATAGCACGTCATACGGAGTTTTAACTGTTTTTGACGTAAAATAAATAAATAAATTCAATCACATTTTGGCCCAAAACAAAGACATCTAATGATGATGAAGATTACTGAACATTTAGACAATCCAAAATGTAAAATGTTTTTCTAAAATGTTTAACAAAGAATGTTTATTGAAATAAAATAATTATGTAAAATTATATTTTTTGTGAAAGGTAATTTCACCCAAGATTTTATTTGGAAATGCGTTTACTGCAAAAAGGAAACACGTTCGAATCCAAAAATAAATCCCGTCTCCTTAACCTTCGGTCATAAAAGATTTTTATTCATGTTATTAAATAAGTATATTTATAATATTAAAAAATGTAAACAAAAATTGCATAAAACTGGTTTTATGAGTTTTGTTGTGTCTCCTGTAAAATTGGGAAATGTGGACTGGCTGCCTTTCTGCAGTTAGCGGAATCACACGCACTGCACAACTTACCTCGATCGTGGTTACGAAAGAAACAGTTGAATGTTGCTACATGTATTTTGGAGGGAATTATGAAAGGGAAATATGAAAAAAGAAACCAAGTCATGATAACATCTAATCTATTAGTAAATAAGTAGATGTAAATAATTAAAATTAGGTAACAAAATTATGTATGTATCGCGGTCTTCAATTGGTTCTAATGATATCAGGCGACAGAAAGTCCTCAGGCCAAAGGCCCTCGCGCTTTTTTTGTCGCCGCTCGATCATTAGACACCTTACAACACCCTTGGTGCAAAAATAAGTACAAGTACCGGTAGAAAATTTGGTAGGCTCACGGACGCCAATGAGTCCCTCGATTAGCTGTGATCGTCCGTAGTAACGGTAGCCAACTTCAATCTCACCAGTTCGTCTTCGAGCGACGGACAACGATCTGTAGTATTGGAAGGAATGACGCGCCGAGAGAAAGACAGCATGAGGTCATCACGGAAAGTTTCAGCGAGCCAGAAATATGTTTCGGAGTGATAGAAAATATGGACGGCACAAGGTCGTCTTCGAGCGCGACAGCCAGGCAAAAACATAATTTATACAGTACGATATAAATTATGAGGTCGCATTTGGGAGCTTCTTGAACAGCGAATATCTGAAGAACCAAAATAAATTCTGAATTCCCCCCCCCCTCCCGCTCTCTTTTTCTCGGCGCCGTCCCGACGCACAGACGGACCGAAGGGCTGATGATTTCCAGGTGAATTGGTTCATATGGTAATGTGCAATAAGTAGAAGGTCCACAATCAGTCAAAAGATAATGGTAACTACTTGGCTGTCCGGGAGACGCCGCGTCGTAGGCATAGGCACCAACGTTTCGGCCGCCTTTCTGCGACCTGCCTCACGGCGAAATGGTTGCTGAATCGTTGGCACCTGTGACTAGGACGTGGCGTCCGACCCCCGGACAGCCAAGCACTTATTGACTCCGGCCGCGGAACCCTACGCTCTCGAGAGAAAAGGTTCGATAAGCAAGAATGTACACATGAGTAATGTCCATTTCATTACGTATTGCGAGCCATAATGATATTCATTACAAGGATGTGATAGAAGTAACTACAGTGGAAGAGATCCATTCTTCATTCCAATGAATGGTTTGGGGATATCATGTGAATAGAGCGGAAATAGTTTTTTTTTTTTAAATCCAAATGAATCGGTTAAAACATTCGATGCACAGAAAAACTATACACACCCCTCTCATGGCCAGAGGCTGCATAGGTTTATTTCAACTTCGGACCGCTTTGGAAATGTATACAGGTGTTTTTGTATTATTCCTGAGTTCCTGAGAATCTTAGGAAAACAGGCAAAATTACCTCACCCACACCGTTTGCTCTCCACTTCTTTGCGAATTGGAAATTAGAAATATAGATTTCGCGAAAATAAATACTGATGAACATATTTGGTCAACTGCATTAAATCGTTGATGATTTAATATTCTCGATATCATTCATACTGGATACAGTTTCTAAGTAATTAGAATTCAAAATAATTATTTTGCATATATTTTGTTTTCAATAAATGGAGTTAACTGTAGAAGTAGAAATTAAAAAAAGGTTTCTTCTGATGAAGCTGCTTATGAGACAAATCCGTCTTGTTTTTTCTTTCATACGAAACAAGAATGGCTCCACATTCTAAGCATTCTTTGGGAGAGGGTATTACATTTAAAACATCCGTTGTTAGATAAAATGAAATAATAAGAGGAATATTCACTCCAAGATAATGTGATTGCAGAACAATTTTGAATACTGAATCACTCAACTTTTCTCAAGCTTTCTGCATTTTGGAGGCTCACTTAATATTGATTATTGATTCGATATATGTTAAAAATGTTAATTGACATGAGAACCATTTTAGTGACACGTTGTAGTGAAGAATTAATATTATTACGAGTAAATTGCATTAATAGTTATCAATTCAGAAATTAAAGCAACATCGCAAAAATTCATTAACATATATTTGGAGAAAAATGACATTAACATTATTATTTTAATACATGAATTTGGTTTTCGAAAACATTTCTTTTGCGAAATGTTCTTCAAAATATGATAGTCGTTAGATTCTCAATTTCTGAGAAACTATTTTTGACATTTCTGAGATAGTCTCTTTCAACAGAGATTCCATTTTTTATAACGAGTCTGATCAATATGTTTTTATTTTTTTATATTTGTAATATCTAGCATAATCCAGGTGATTACGGCTAATAAAAGGAATCATTTGTAATCTAATACTCATTTTAATATATAGAGATATTCATGGGTTTCAAACAAAACTTTAAGAGGTACAGATTATACCTATGAGAGTTAATACAATTTATCAGAGTGAAAATCGATTCTTACATTCATTACAGAAATGCAATTGGTCATTAAGTCGTCCTCACTGAAATCTATCACAATGATGATCAAACACGGGCAATGAAAATATAAACAGAATTAACTACGGATCAAAAAATATGAAATAATGATAATAATGTTGCTTTAAGGGAATACGGCACCTAAAACACCCAGAATCTAATACTAGCTTCAAGCCCGGCGATTTAAACCAGAAAAAAATTGTTTTCAGAGATATTTAGCAAAAACTATTACGAAGGTCCTACGCAAGTGGACGATTGGTTGTTTACTTCCATAAAATGCAGATTGGCTTAAGAAGAAAAATTCTTAGATTGAAAACGTCACAAAAGCTCACAGCTCCGCGAGCCTGAAGATGCATCTACTAAACATGTCATGGAGTGAAATTCCTCGACATTTCACTCTCTTTTTAAATTATGTTGTCTTCCCTCAAGGTGCAGAAACCAGACGAAGATGGGCCTCAGAAAACAACGGTATGGGACCTTGCAGTTACGGAAGCACTTGTTAACATCAAGAAAAGTAAATCCTGTCTTTCCACAGATCAAAAATATTTGCCCAATGCAAAAGAAAAACCGACAGAACTGCAAAGAATTTCATCAGGTGCAAGTGGTCGGCAAAAAGCGACAGCGTGGGACCTCGGAATCACAATACGAACTTTCAAGATCAAGAAAAGTGGATCCCCATCTTCCACACATGAAAAAGACTTGGACGATCCAGAACAAAAAACGAATAAAGAGCAAAGAGTATCTCCACCCGAAAAAGGGAGACAAAAAGCGAGTATGTGGGACCTCGGAATCACAATACCGATGTTTACAATCAAGAAAAGCGGATCTCCATCTTCCACACATGAAAAATTTTTGAACAATCCAGAACAAAAAAACACTAAAGATCAAAGAGTTTCTCCACCCGAAAAAGGGAGACAAAAAGCGAGTGTGTGGGACCTCGGAATCACAATACCAATGTTTACAATCAAGAAAAGCGGATCTCCATCTTCCACACATGAAAAATTTTTGAACAATCCAGAACAAAAAACCACAAAAGATCAAAGAGTTTCTCCATCCGAAAAAGGGAGACAAAAAGCGAGTGTGTGGGACCTCGGAATCACAATACCAATGTTTACGATCAAGAAAAGCGGATCACCATCTTACACACATGAACAATATTTTAACAATCCAGAACCAAAAACCACAAATGATCAAAGAGTTTCTCCACCCGAAAAAGGGAGACAAAAAGCGAGTGTGTGGGACCTCGGAATCACAATACCAACTTTTAAGATCAAGAAAAGTGGATCTCCATCTTCCACACATGAAAAAGACTTGGACGATCCAGAACAAAAAACGAATAAAGAGCAAAGAGTTTCTCCACCAGGAAAAGGGAGACAAAAAGCGAGTGTGTGGGACCTCGGCATCACAATACCAATGTTTACGATCAAGAAAAGCGGATCACCATCTTCCACACATGAAAAATATTTGAACAATCCAGAACAAAAAACCACAAAAGATCAAAGAGTTTCTCCACCCGAAAAAGGGAGACAAAAAGCGAGTGTGTGGGACCTGGGAATCACAATACCAATGTTTACGATCAAGAAAAGCGGATCTCCATCTTCCACACTTGAAAAATATTTGAACAATCCCGAACAAAAAACCACAAAAGATCAAAGGCTTTCTCCACCCGAAAAAGGGAGACAAAAAGCGAGTGTGTGGGACCTCGGAATCCCAATACCAACTTTTAAGATCAAGAAACATAGATCCTCATCATCCACACATGAAAAGTATTTGAACAACGCAGAACAAAAAACGAGTAAACAGCAAAGAGTTCCTGTACCCGAAAAATGGAAGCAAAAAGCTAGTGTGTGGGATCTCGGAATCACAATACCAATGTTTACGATCAAGAAAAGGAAACCCCACTGTTCGGAAAAACCTTTGGCCAAAGAACATGAAAAAACGACTCAATTGCAAAGGGTTCCTCTCATGGATGAAGCTCTGGCAAATGTGGCCATTATTTACAGTACAGTAAGTAATGTACATGATTTGAGCAAGTTACCACTGATGTATAAGTTAGAGCTAATAGATGCGAAACTTTCTCCAAATAATGACGCATCTCAAAATGAAAACGTTCCTGCGCAAAACACGCACTATGAACAATCATCAGAAAAACGAGAATTGCCATTTGTTAAATACCAAAGAGAGAAACGGAAAGAACCACCGGAACCACTGTACCAAGAAGAAGAAACAGCGTCTGAGGATGAATGTGGGAAGCAAATAAATAATACCACAGAAAAACTCGTAAAAAAAACTGAAAAGGATGCAACATGCAGTTCGGATGGTACCTTATATTCAATAGCTTCTACGGAAGCACCATTCCAGTCGTCTGCAGGCCTATTTAAGAAAGACCCCTCCGATAAGGAACACTCTTCATTCAAGGAGACAGAAAGTCTAGGATCCAGCACCGAGTACGAAGACGCCAAGTCAGAAATCGAGATTGCAGCTGCGGTGGCGGCGTCACTGCAAGAAGGAAGGGCGGCGACTGACGAGTATGACCAAGGCGATTCGATAAAAACTCCGCAACGTGAAGAGAAATACGACGTGAGGGCTGCAACAAAGACAACAAACTACCTTCAAAGCCCGTTGTCTGATAATGACTGTCCGTCTGAAGATACTATTACCGGCGACCTAGGAGACTCCGAAACCAATCAAACGGCCACTCAGACAACAGTTGAAACTACGCGCACAATTGCTCAAGTTACAAAAAATAAAAGCAAACCTTCAGAAATCGAAGATCAAAAAATTACGGTAACTGAAGGTGGAACGGAAGTTGTTAATGTTGCTACAACTTCCGAAACTGAAAATATACAATCGAAAGTTGGAAAAAATAACACAGTCAAGAAATCAAAGCCAAAGAAAACAAACAAACATGGAGATTGAAGAAACAAGAAATGAAAAACATCAGCGCCTAAAGGAAATCAGTGATGAAGAAACCAAAATAAAAATAAGAGAACGTTCCAGATGGTAAAATAAAAAATAATGAGGAAAGGTTAAAAAATTAGGGAAGACGTTTAGTAAGGAAACGTCTATACCACAGAGCAACTTTCAAAAACAAGAAAGCAACATACATATTTAGAGGTAGGAGGTGATTGAGTGAAACTTCAAAACGATAAATGTAGCTTTCTCAAACGGTCACTGAAGACAAATGCGTGACTGATGACACTGATGGCAAATATGAAGAAATGCAATCGTGTCAGCAGTCGACTATCTTCAATGATCTACATATGCGGATGTAAGTTGAATTGAATTGAATCTAAGAGCTATTTGCACTTAACTGTGTAACGAAGTTCGCATTTGTAATACATTTCAGTTTTTTTAATGTAAAGAATTTAAATATCTGACAATATTATCCATATTGTAAAAATAATGAGTGTTGTTTTGAGGCAAATGGCAACAGTAGTATACTAGAGCGCAAGAAAATTGCCATGAATTCGAATGTTACTCTATTAGGATGCGTTTAAACTTCATAAACTATCCAAACCCTGTTGACAACATTCGTTGGTACAGTAAAAATGAAAACAAAACACTTTTAAATATTCTCTGTCTTCGGAGGTTTCCATTTGATAGAGGGTACAAAAAATTCAAGAAGCAACATTATTTTATACTGTTATATAAATAAGACATACATATTTATTAATTATAACATTATTTTATGTCAATTAATACTGCAATCATTCTAATGAAATTGAGAATAATTTACGGGTATATCAATTTTGTAATGCAGGAAAAACTCAATTAAAAAGGAATTGAAAGTACAAGTATTATTTTCTTAAAGCAATACAGAATTTACTATTTCGAAGAGGAAGGGAGAAATACCCGCAGTGTGCTCTCGGAGGACGTGACTACACTGCATGCCTTACCAAAGATCATGCCCGGAATTAAGAACATTAATAAAGTAACATTAATTAATAATTAGCATTCATTAATAATTAACAAAAGTAATATTAATTTTAACAGTGATAATTAATGTATTTATTTACCATTTGGACTGTATAATTCTAAACAATAAGTAACAAGGATTGTATCGCAGCTTTTGGGTCAATGACGCCCATCTCGATCAGGTTTTTCGTCCAGTTTCCCTGAACCATTGAGCAATTGCTGAGATGGCCCCTTGTTTTCCTTCTGGACATAAATGTAACTTCATTATCTGTGCACAACTTCTAGAATTCAGTGGGAAATCTAGTTATTCAAATGATCGTTCGCAATGTCGCGTCAGGAAGTATTATTCCATGACGAAGGACATGATGGATAAGAGCACAAAATTCATTGCTGATTTATTATTGAAAATAGATTTTATTACATTGGAGCGTTCTTTTTTGTTTTTTTAATTAACTCAAAATTCAAGTAGTATATGACTGTGTAGGGATCACATAATTTTGAAAACGTTCACAGAATTCACTTCTCTCCATAGCACGTCATACAGAGTTTTAACTGTTTTTTGACGTTAAATAAATAAATAAGAAATAGATTGCCTTCCTACTCAAGGCCTAATAATAACATACGGTCCTTTAAAATCATCCTGTTTCCTGGTTAGGGAAGTTTGTGTCAAGTAACGGTAGTTCTCACGTAAAATATAGTTCCTTTATAAATTTTTTCACCAGTAGAGCAGATTGTACTTCTAGAGGCAACTGCAAAGACAGGTTTTATTGCACCAGGAAAATAGAGGGCTTGAAGGGAAATACAAAAGTTATGAGACGTAGACAATATTCCAATTCACAAAATTGTACAAGGAAAAAACTTCCTGTTCCTCAATCAACAGATCCTGACTCATGGTCCTTGAGTTTTACGAAGGTGCATTAAGTGAAATCACACATTCGCCCGAATGAAATATCGCATCAGTCATGAAGTTTTCATGGAAGATGGTGGCAGTATTGAAAATAATACAAAACATCTTCCACATAGAGGCATTTAATCCACATTTCGTTTAAAAAACTGAACCAGTATAACATCCCAGTAATTTCAAAATCTTTCAAATACTTTTCTGTCTGAAATACGTATTTTTAACCCTTAATAAGGTGATATTATGGCCAATAATTGTCATTTTATTGGTGATAAAACATTTTGGTTGTCCTGTTTTAATCTTGAATGTTAATCTATTACTTTGCCAAAAGATGCAAACTATTTACAGGCGGCAACAGCAATGTTTAACATAAAAGTACTTGTTTAGTTTATTAGGATTAACTAGTGATAATATGTGACAAAATGCAGCCAAAAGTGTTGTGAAGATACTTACATACTCCTACAAGCACTCGCTATTGCAATTAAGGGCAAATTTTGCCATTTTTGTGCGAGAAAATCTCTGGAGTTGTGAGTGTTGATTGAATGGTTTTTGTTTTGATATAGTACATAGTTTAAGATGTTTCAATAGTCAAAATTCCCGAACGAGAGTTTGAGGGGATCTTAATATGGAAATGATGGTTTCAGAAAACTCGGCTGCGTCCGGTCGTCCGTAAGAAACATTGGCCCTCAAAAACCGTAGAGTGTTGTATTTTTCAAAACTGGTAATCTACTTCTTATTTCTATTAACTTGAGACCCTGATAATTCATGCGGAATACTTAATTTTTCAGATCAAGAAAATGTGGGAATATGAACGTTCATACATTCTAATTACTATATACATAATATTGCAGTTTTGAAAACCACTTTGTCAATTGAAAATCTTATAAATTTAATTCTTTTTGTAGAAATGTATTTTTACCAACGTTCAGAAAAAGCTAAAAATGTGCAGTAATGCGTGAAATGGAGAATGTTGAAGAAGGGGAAAATAAAATAAGACACAAATTACATATAATGTCGAATGGAGAACCATAGACCGTTTATTATCCATGAGTCTTGTTGACTAGTTGCCATTAGAAAATACCATTAAATTATGTTTCTCCTTACCGCTGGGCCCACTCGGCGCTTTGCCCTCAGGTCTGCCAACCATCCAGATGACGGGCGCGCGCCCCCTCCGGCAGTCCACGTACAGGCGGGACTTCAAATGGCACTGCCCCGCGAAGAAGTAAGTGCAGCACCACACGCCGAGGCACTCACGTCGCGCTGGGTGTACAGTAGTGTACGAAGCCCTCTCTTCAACACTATCAGATATACACAATGAATAAAGTAGGTAACATATGAATTACATGTAGAGTGACAAAATACCAAGACTAAATTGAAAGTAAATTAAATATACAGAATGATAGAAATGAAACACGGGGAAACAATGAAAGGAAAAGCGGGAGGAATAAAATTAGCGTGTGAGGAGGTGGAAGGAAATTCCGGAGAATAGATGGAAAATGTTGGAAAAAGATAAAGCAAGGGAACAATAGGTCCAGGTCGCGACAGAAGTAAAGGGAGAGAATTTTGATGGAAGATATTATTCACGAGGTTTAGAATTGTTAAGAGAAGTGTTAATGTTAAGGATGTTATTGAAGACAGAAACAGAGAAATTCAAGAAGAGGAGTGTTACGAGAAACTTAAACAATGAAAATTAACCTAACCCGAAGATTTGATTTCGGCTTCTTTTTCGCGAATTTCTTATCTATCACCTTTCTACCATTTTCCTTTAATTCGCGGCAGTGTTGCGGAGTTGGTAAGGAATAATTGCAACTCCCTCACATACGAGAATCGGTTTATCAGATTTGGAAAAATGCAACGTTTCCAGTTTTTAGGCGGCCACTTCGCCGTTTGTTAGGTGACCGTAGAGACTCCTACAGGGGTGCACTATTTATGAACGTATAAGGTAAGACGTTATGACTTCAAGGTCCGTCACGTGACTCTTAATGCATAATGTCGCTACCTTCGCATGGCCCTAAAACTCTCTACTATGCAGCGATGGTCGGCGGCAAGCCTAGCCTAGAGTAGTTCGGTGTTCTGCAATTAGAAATTCTTAATAGTCATGAGTCATCTCGGTACCCGGAGAAAACCAGTGTGAGGTCTACAACTGACCCCATAATAAATTGCAATATAATTGATTTGTATTTAAAAAACAAACGATACTTGTATTTAGCAATATGTTAAGAGCATTCTCTGCTTGTGTTAAAATATTTTTGGTTTTTTAGGTATAGCAAGGGCATATATCGGGACTTTATTTTATCTTGTAACCCATGTCTGGTAGCACCTGCTCTTGTTTTGGAAATCTGGCAACGCGTGAAATATCTTCGGCATTCCTTTCTCCCCCCCCCCCCCAGCAGTCGCATGCTCTCTGATTTCGAGGTGGGAGAGTGCGGCTATTTTAGATGCAAGAAAAAGAAACAGAGACAAAGTGGACACATAAGGATATAACATTTTGAATTCACAACTATTTTTTTCAAAGGAAACATTACATTAAATGACAATTATTTCCTTTTTAAAGAAAATAATTTATTTTCTTTTTAAAGAAAATAATTTATTTTCTTTTTAAAGAAAATAGTGCATTTAACGCGATGAATTATTTTTTATTGCTTTCAAAATTAGGATTTACGTCTGACAGATCAATGAATAGTTTTGAAATAATGAATAATGAAATAAATCGTTTCGAGTTTTCGCTGAACCCTTAAGAGGCGTTCACGGAACCCTAAAATTGTGCCGACCACAGGGTGAGGGGAGATAACGTGCAAATAGTGGTGTAAGGTGGACAGGGGGGAAGTAGACAATGTATGCCCAAGGCAAAGATTAATATGTGGAATATATAATCAATACTTCAATAGAAGCTATTCTTCAGCAATACTTATGACAGAGAATTGCAGGAGACCGCGCGATGAGTTGGCGTCCTGCCACACGGGAGGGTTGCGCCTCATGAGAGACGGGATGTCTTCCTAGCTTAATTTTCCGTAGGAAAAAGAAAAGCTGCCCTTGTATCGCAGCCGCTGAAAAAGAAAACCAAGTGTGGGGCCTTCTTTCGGGTATAAAGCAAGTCGCTTCAACCGCTGGATTAGACAAGTCTATTCTTGCCCGGGGACATTTCAGTACGTAGATTTTCTCTGCGTGCCGTGTTTTATTTGTTTCGTGCTTGGTTCAAGCGTGTTTCAAAGGGGAGGGGAAACGAAAATACATAATTTATTTATTTGGTTAAGAGTTGCAAAAGTATTAAATGCACTTTCATGCACTCAACATCATAATATTTTTTAAAATAAATTAATTCACATTGTAAACAACTATAAACTTTCCTTCCTTCGGAATACCTACCATGAGAAAACTAGCTCACGCCTGGGTATGGTAGGGGCGGTCGGTAATACTGCTTGTGTGTCGCCTTCTCCAGCGCCTTAGAATCGTGGAGGTCACGTAGTCTAGATACCTGCTACAAAAATTTCGTAGAAACTAACTCTACGTAGTCCTATACAAACAAAATCCGGGCGGGAAATCGCGTCCTGAATTAGCAGGGCGAGTGAGATGCAGTAACTAGTAACATCAGGCACTCTAAGCGAGAAAAAAGACGTAAATTTGGCAGCGAGTTTGCCATTGTACGGGGCCGTTCCCCTCCAAAGAGGTACCTGCCACGAGGAGGCTATTCATTTCAATGATACCTTCTTTTATGTGGCAAACCTCAAGCCATCAGGCCTGCTCTTCCGTCTAACCGCACAAATTTCGCTACACTCCTTTCACCATCTGATGGAGAAAGCAGGTATCACTCGGGCGACGAAGCAGACGATTTGAATTTAGCTCAAAAGGTTCTTTTATGCTTGATCTTTTACTTGCAGTAAATCTACAACACGGGGCATTCGGCTTTACTTCCCTACCGAAGGAAGGCATACAAAGGTTGTTTTCGCCCTTACAAATCCACAGCTTCGATCGGGTTTGAAACAGCAAAATTGGGTGTAACAGCTCGACGTGTTAACCACTACACCACCGACCCGTGCACTGGAAGGGGGTGTGGTGTGGTGTGGGAGGCGGTTGAATTGAATTGAATTGAATGATGCCTTATATTACGTGGCGAGACTCAGGCCATGAGACCTACTCTTCCGTCTGACCACGCAAATTTCGTTACGATCCTTTCACCTACTAAGGGAAAAAGAAGGTATTACTTGAGCGACGAAACAAGAACTTTTTGAATTTAGCTCAGAGGCTTCATTTTGGCATGAGGATCTTTAACATGCAGTAAATATACTCTACTAGAACAAGTTTGTATTCTCCCTTCGAATGTGCATGCGCTGGGAGGGGTGACTCCCACCATCAACCGCTACTTCCCCTGAATATATCGCTCTCTCACTCGCACTGCGCGCTAACTGTGTTGGCCGAGGAGGGGAGAGGGATCTGAATGCACAGGGCAGGCTGTTGTGTCTAACCCAACGGGCAGCTACCCAAATCAAAACAATGTCAGCTATCTATGCGCAAAAGCTGACTCTTAATATATTAAGGTCCAGTAAAAGAAACATATGAATAGGAACCTTCGCCTCTGGTCTTTAGTCCTATCCCTTTCGTGTTTGAGTGCTGTGTAGTGTGTTGTGTCGTAGCGTAGGCCTAATTTCAAGTAATGTCCACAGGCGTAATATTGTGCTTATAAGTTTCTAACACCACCGTTCGCTGGTAAAGTGGCCGCAACATCAAGCTCTCTTCTTACCATCCCATCTTCAATTTCATAGAATTACCTTGGGGTTACATTAAGAATCGTATTGCTAAACAAAGCGTCGGGACCACTTTGCGAGTTAAAGAAAATGTATGCTGAATATTATTTTCTGAAAATTGCGCATATTGATGGAAGAAGTGTTGTGAACACGTGAAGAAAAGCGAAGCGAAATATATGAAAATAGACATGACCATGAACGAAGAAGTGGACAAAATTATTGTTTCTTTACGGGACAGTTCCTCTTAGGACGACAATGACGAAAGGAATAGTGCTGCGACGGCTGCAGTGATGACTAATAGCTCCTCCTTGCTGAGGAGGGCTACGAATCGCGTGCGCGCAGTAGGCCAAGAAATATGCCTCTGTAGCTGTGGTGAGGGAAGCCCGCGAAAATAAACTCCACCCAAATGGGAGATCTCAAATTTGTGCTACTATAACATGGGACAGCCGGCTTTACTTCCCTTCCGAAGGAGGGGGGCGTACGAAAGATTGTTTCGCCCTTTAAAATCCACGTCTTCGCTCGGGTTCGAACCCGCGAACTTGGGTATAGCTAACCGTTGCTACCGCCGTGTTGAGCGACTGGAGCCCCTTCCTCGCCCAGCGTGAGCGCGGCCGCGTGAGCGCGTGCGCGAGGGCGCTCGCCCGGGGCGGGGCGCGGGCGAGGGCGCGGGCGTGGGCGGGGCGAGGCCCTCGCTGAGCGCAGCCATGGCGTGGACGCGCAGGCCGCAGGGCGCGCAGCAGCCGCCCGGCGGGCCGTCCTGCTCCGACGCCTGCCCCACGGCCGCCACCGGCGCCGCGCCCACCGCCGTCGACTTCTGCATCTGCAACCAGCCACACGCATACCTACGCAAGGTACAATACTCCCCGCAACACTCGCGCGCGCACACACGCGCACGCACACTATATATATATATATATATATATATATATATATATATATATATGTGTGTGTGTAAGGCATGAATGTATGCGTGTGTATATATATATATATATATATATATATATATATATATATATATATATATATATATATATATATATATATATATACACGCATACATTCATACATACACACACACACATAGCCACTTTCGTAAAAATTACTCCAAAAATATAGTTATTAATTCACCAAGGGCGTTATAAGGGTTCTAATGATCGAGCGGCGACAATATGTCCGGACTTTTAGTCATACGAGATCATTAAAATCAGGTGACGACCGCGGTACATACATTTTTTTTATTTTTTACCTAATTTTTAATTGATTCAGATTTACTAATTAACTAGAAGTTAACTTGACTCGGTTGGTCTCTTCATATTTCCCTCCCATAATTCCCTCCAAAAGAGAGCATGTAGTATCAGTCACCTTTTTTGATATTTCCCTCGTAACCACGAACCTCTTGATTCCGGTAAGTTAAGCAGAGTATATCGAGCCCCATATCGAAGGCAATAACTAGTTATAACGTATCAGTAAAAAAATATAAAGTTACTTTTGAGAAAATATACGTGGCAATGTTTTACTGTGTCATATTGAATTTTGAACTCAGATTTCAGACTGTACAAATATTTACAGTCATTGTAGTGCCAAAGACGCGTAGCACAAGGGTGTACACACAAGTGTTGTGCCAAATTGTAGTGCTATGTACTTAGTTTGTTCCTTCAGCTTTATATCCACATATCTTACGAAACCATGTCTACATGTTTAAAAGGTGTAATGCAATTGCAACTCCGTTACTCCGATCAACACCAGGCAAACGTCGAAGCCGTACCCTCACAAAAAAGCCACGCACCGCGCACGATTATTCCTTCCTTTTCCTTACGGTACCCTATTCCGTTACATACACATTCATTAAAAGAACTACACTACCACCTGTGCAGAGAGGTCCTTCGGGAGCTTTGTGCTTAGAATGTTGTTAATGAGAATTCCTCTTTAAGAAAATAGTTATGTCGAATATCCACCATGATAACAAAATATCAAATTTTCCTAGGTTCTTTTACTTCCATAATTTCACGAAATATCATTAAGTTTTCATTATGAGTTGCGACTTCTTACGGCACTATCAATATCATTTGTTCATAAGATGATTAATATCGGTGCACATGGAGAAAAGATACTTGCAATTTTGTACCTAAAAATCGGGTTGTCTCGATGAATTGGTGTGTCTTGCACAACTGTCTGCTTAAGTTGAAAATCGGTACCTACGACACGAGTAAGACATGGTTGTGTCGTTCCCGCAGGTACTCTAAGATAATCGTGTAGTATTACACAAGAGAATCTCAGTGAATGAGATCAATCCTGATTGATGAAGCTAGAATTCCGAAAGGGCATCGTAAAAAACATTTCCAACATTTTTGCCCAGAAATTTGTTTTGTAAGAACATAGATCGAATAAATATTTTATTGGTATTATAATATAATAAATGCTTACATATATTAAATTCATAGCTTTCATCCGTGTTCTTGTGTGTTATATTCCACGCGTTTTTTTTAAACAATTTCGTGCGTGATTTGAGGTTGAAAATATTTTAATACCCCAGTAAAATGTTCTTCCGAGAAACTGCAGCAAACAACATAAATTATATGTAGTGACAGGGTGTGAATTGGTAATTTTCTACAAAGGGGGTCATTCCAATTTCCGAGAGGGAACGAGTCGAGAATTAAATCAGTGAAGACCATCGTCGATTACGGAACACAGTCTGAATTCTAAGAATACTACCGAGATTATTTTCTTGTCTAAATTCCTTGATTTGAATATTGCAAAGTACATGGCAATCATTAACAAGCCAAGTATTTGGTACTAATTGTATCCCTCGCAAGGAGAAATGAATACTTTTTGCAGGGGGCAATCCCTGACCAATTCGCACCCTGTGCAGAGCGGATCCCTTGGTTGTGTTGGTGCAGTGAGCATATCGAAAGCCAGTACACCAACACAGTAAACGTTCCGTAAGATATAATGTATCACGAATGTGTGGAGGAAAGCTCTGCCGTGTGGTTTTCGTCTTTGCGCTTTTTCAGCTCTGCGGGGAATACCCGTTCTTGCACGACGCACTGCTGCGAAACCCCCCTGACGGCCTGTCTTCTCGCATTAAACAGGATACCATGACGACGACCTACCAGGCAAGCTATAATGCCAAACTGGAGCCCTTCATTGTCAAGGCCCCCGCCGAGAGCGAGTGCTCGGCCATGCCCGACATTTGCCGCGACTTACCAAACGAGTGCCCGTCAGGGGCAGGCCACTGAAAGGTAAATTCTAGGGGCCGAATTCATAGATGACACTCGTTAAGGACTAGGGGAACTTTTCAGGCCGGGGATGCCAAGGTTGCCAACCGGTGGAAATAGCATGCCACGAGAGGATGAGAGTAGCTGATGGGGAGGAAGGAAACAATCAGTAGTATCAACGCTCGGTTTCCTTATGTCGATGTCGAAATCTGGATCAGGGTGTTCGTCAAAGGAATGAACTATTTTTATCCAGTGGGGAAGGGTGAAATAAAATAAAAATGATAAGCATCATAACAAAAAAACAACAATTTATTCCAACATTAGCCTAATCGTAACTCACAAGCAAGTTCCAGAATCGCTTTAACTTCTGCTCTCTTGTGGCAAGGGGATCAAATGAGTGGAGAGAAGATTTCATTTCGCCATCCGTACATTAATGGTAACAACCTTGACTTCTCTGCCTTAGGCATTAAGCGGTCCCTTCCAGAGATCCAAAGTCGTTACCACTGAACGCGGAATGAGTTCTTCCTTAAGTGACAAAATACGTGCCAATGTGTGATTTGCACTACGTGTTTTGCAGTTGTGTAGCCAAAGAATACCCACTCTCAACATTTTTTGCTCTAACGGAGCCCAATTTCTCTAGCGCGTTTTCAAAATCGTTTGTTATTTTACACATACAATATCATCCTCGCTCCTGTAGTTTTGTATAGCAAATGATGTGCGATTACAACTCAAAATATCTGCGACATCATTTTCAATGGTTCTCCTCGCAGTGGTAACGCGTCGCACAAGAACTAACTAAAACTGATTTCGAGGAGCCCGAATGTGGAACACGTTATAGAGCTGGTAATCTCCCTTATAAGAATGGGTTGGGACTCACTCGAGATCATAGATTATTTATGAGTAAGAGCCGGTCACTTAAGGAAGACTCATTTGAAACGTAGGCTATGAATTCGGCCCTACAGCTGCGACTCTCGTCCGAACGGCTGTTTTTTTCTAGAGATTTCAAAGTCTCCTAGTCCTCATTAGGATCCTGATACAATGACTGGGTTTTCCATTGAATTGTGCAGACGTTTATTCGGTTTCACAGCATGTACCTAGCACAATGCACCTGAGAATTCTATCATACTTGCTAATAGTATGTCCAACATAGTTTGGGGGGACGAAGGAAAGTCCTCTTTTAGACTTGTGCCCAGTGAAGCAATTGATGTCCATAAAACTCAAATCCACGTTTTTTTCATTGTTTTCTTTTTCACATTGCTGTTTGTTTCTTCCTATTCGCGGACTTGGTTCCAAAGTATGCATCATGTCGCAATTCACATCCTGAAGAAATTTCGAAGTATCGATGAACATCATCTGTTTCTATCCGAGACCTAATTTAATCCCACTGATACATACATTAACATCAAAGAAGTGACAATACGTTTCGAAGAAGGAAGCTAATGAACCAACAGAGTCTTCCAGCGCTCATCTGCTTGTGATAGTATTCCGGCATTGCGGCTTATCCTCAGAACTTCGCCAGATGCTGAAACAGTATATTTCAGGTTAATTTTCGAAATAATGCTTTGTGGTTGACCCTTAAAGAGAGAAAATAGTTACGTATCGAAGAAATCCATCGGTTCGACGAAACAAATCCCTTAATGCAAGTTGCCCTGTCAACAGATTTCACTGAGCGTCTTGATGACGAGGGAAATATTGTACGGATCATTAGTTTAATAAGTTGCAATATACTCTCTGCAGTTGTCTAAACGAGTGATGGGCTCTAAAAATCAAGCGATATATGACGGCGACGTTTTCCCAAACAGTATCGCTGAAAACTGCATCGCTCCGCGCGTTCTATTCTTCCACGAGCTATTTAAACTGCAGCGACAGCGGGAAATGCCTCGGAAGTATTTGCTAAGCGAGTGCAGTAAGAGGTTTGTAATACTTTCACGAGAGGTTTATTTTGATTTGATATTGCCCCTAAAAACAACAGCGTAAGATTAATACAAGTCGTGTCTAAAAGGTGTCTAAGGGATGTGAGAATATTAAAATGAATTTTCTTTTACAGAATTAAAAGTGAGGTCCGTAACTTTCTCGTGGATGGTAAACGGGCAGCCCGCAATTACCGCGCTTTTTACTTTTCTCAAGAATAATTTACGTAAAATATATTTGTTTAAATAAAAGTTTGAAAGAGCACTTTTCCTGAACAACCATATCCCTCAGCAAGCCAAAACGTTCGGAAAACAAGTGCCAGTCATTCTTTCTTGGTATCTTACGTATTTCGTACTAATTACGGATAACTTTTAATTAATACTTAGATTTCCATTTTAACGAAGTATTTTATTCCACACACGAGTTAAGAGCACCAAAACATAAGTGAAGTCCTTTGTACATAGTTACCACTATACATACTCAGCCAAGCTGTGAGCCAATAAGTTAATATCTAACCATTTCAACAAGTTATTCGCAACCAGTTTAGCATGCCTGAGAGACGAAATAATCGCTCGCATGAGTAAACACAACATATGTCGAACTAACTTTTGATTCAAGCCAATAATCTCACGAAGAAATTCCTCCTAGTACACAAAGAACCCGCTACGACATGACTTCGCTTGTTTGGCAAATATTATTTCACTGGTCTATCATAGACACTCAAACTTTATTACGAGAAACTTTATCACTTTACGATACCAAGGATTTCCATTTTTCAAGTCTAGAAATGCCTCCTTTACCACTCGAGCCTAAGAAATTATACTCGTCGAGGAAAAGTGTATAAATTCCTGTTCAGTATAATTGATACCAAGGCAAAAAATTCGACTGACGCTGAAATCTGAATTAAATAACACTGAGATTAACGTGACTTCCCTATAAGCTGCATTCTGCAAAATTAATTAGGCAAAGAAATGTTGAAATACATGTGTCGAAATAAAAACTTTATTTTACGCGAATATAAGTCATGGCTTGTTTTAGCATTTATATTTATTTGCGCCTTTCAATCTTTTATACTCATGTTTTTACCAAAACTTACCATTTTACCCTGTCAAATAAAATTGGCGTAAAAATACTATATTGCTTAGGCAAATGATGAATCGAACCTACCAAGCAGCCACTTGACAGAAAAACGAAATTTCAGGATCAGTGAGGTGTGGAGAAGTCGCAGCAGAGTAGATATGCTCATTCCTACTTTCAATTGGAATTTTATAACGAGATTAGTGGCAAGTTAATAGATAGTAGACCTATTGTATTCTTTATTAGTAATCGTGGAACCCGATAAGCACGATTCCCACAATAGTGAACTATCTGGGATCGTCATATAAGCAAAAACTGTTCAGGCTCTGGTAATATGTCCTCAACAATTCGAAGAATTCAACGAAATCACTGCAAGTTATTAACTATAACAGCTTATCTTACGACAGTTTCTAGATATCTCATAATAGTATCAGAGGTCAGACATCGTGCTCAAGAATTTGTACGTACTGGAGATATTCAGCATCTGGACACACGAGATAACCATAAATTTATCACAGAACGATGCACTACAAACAGCTGAATAAACTCAAAAAACATTCCAGTCTTTAAAGTATTCGTCAAAGAGACTCTTCTGAAGCGTGTGTCGTCTCGGTTCATTTTCCGCCGCATATTTGCATTTGAAACGTTATTTTTTGCATTAAACATGTAATTAATAATTTAGTTTATGAAATCAACATTGTGTAATCATTATTTTACAATACGGCAAAGACCAGTGACAATATTGTCATTCGCACAAGACATGCTCGTTTAAATGTCCAAATGCAGTAGAGACACTCATTGTGGAAGAAATGTAAACTCATCCAACTTTTTAGTGTCACATTAAAGTACTATCTGAATTACCCCGAGTAGTTTCTATTAGGTCTTTAAGAAAAAAAAATGAATTCCGTATATGAAGACCTTGGGGCATAACCATGCTATGCCACATTTCTGATGAAATTGAGAAATTTGTATACATCGACGCCCTATAAGATGTATCTAGACGTAGGAGTTTTATTTAAAGATGGCAGTGCAATTAATACATTAATGTTCTTTATCCCAATGTGTAGAATGCAATGTCTAAACCTTTACTTTCCTTTTTCTCGAAACTTACGTATAGTGGCATAGCATGTTATTACCCCGACGTCTTCATCTGTATCTATGGTGTACCTCCGCCGTGGCCTGCTCAGCATATCCCAAACTCACCCTGCTCCTTCCCTTCGCCCTCGCCCTTCTCGTTCTGCTACGCCTGGCGCCGCCCCTCCCTGCTATGGCCGCCACGACCACTGCTGCTACCACCGTAGTTAATACGTGCAGCAAGATCCCATTGATACATCCAACCGGCAAATTTCCACTTATAATAAGTCTGACTCGCAATGACTCAAAACGTAATTGTGTTACTATGGAATGAATTGAAAACCATTTAGTAGGACATTCGAAGGGTTTGAAGATGAATGGATAGCGATGTTCCTTGCAATAGAGCTCCTAGTACAGCAACATAAGTTGAAAATTAGTATAGCTAGTTACCTCACGAAACTGATATAAATACTTAAATTGTTAAATAAACTAAAAAAATAATAAATTATAAACTTTAAAAATTAATTATTATTCAATATTTTTGTTACCTGTTGTTTGGGAGCCTTTTATTGTAACCTCAGTGGGCAGGTACCGTTCTTTTGTTTGAATATTTTGAAGAAAGTTACAAAGATTACAGTCACCATTTTAAGAGGAAAATACCTGATCTAGAAAAGGACAGTGCTCTTCAGTATCTCTCACGTTAAAAAAAATCACGAGTAAGATTTATTTATTTGGCCTACACCTAACAAAAAATACCAATAAACGATCTGAAGCAAAAACGTCGACATTTGGTGGCGATCGCAAGTTGAAATACTCTCATCAGATCTGTAATTCTCACGTGGTCAATACCACCCACAATGATTTCAGATCAAAGAGTCGCCTGTAAGATGAACCATCCACCATCCAGCTGTTCTTCAATATTTCCAAGAATTGCCAAAATTGTGGATAAAAGCTCCTTTCAAAGTAGCACAAAGCAACCGTTATTAGGAAATGCTAAGTCAGCAGTGGATGAATATTCATCGTTAGCTCGGCGAAGGGACACATTAGGATCACTTCCAATGAAAAAATTCTGATTTAACGGCTCGGGGAATCACGATGGTACGCGTCAAAATTCAGATTTCGATCAATTGATTGAAGTTTCCGGGCATGTCAACTGCAATGTTTATTGATGTAGTGAAAGTTTTATGTTGGGAGGTTGCGGTGTTCTTCCAGCGCTGCACGGTGAGATCCGTTGTGCATCTACACATCGGCGTGCCCCCGGGATTTCCCCTCTCCAGTTCTCTCCATCCAGTGGGACTGCACCCAAGACGGAACGAACTCTAAGCTCCGACTGGTCGCAGATTTCGTAATATAGGAAACAGAAATACTTTGTTCCTGCTGGATGCTTGCTCGCCAAACTTTGTTGCAAAAACATCGATGTTTTTTTGATTCTTTTATATAAAGG
The DNA here is from genome assembly GCA_011170035.1 of Teleogryllus occipitalis. Classification (NCBI taxonomy): domain Eukaryota; kingdom Metazoa; phylum Arthropoda; class Insecta; order Orthoptera; family Gryllidae; genus Teleogryllus; species Teleogryllus occipitalis. Next base: position 115,839 of record BLKR01003610.1, on the reverse strand, counting down.
GATTTAAGCACGTTGTAGAGTAGCAGCAATCCATAGCAGTTTCGTTGCTTTGCGTCATCCTCTTTATTACGCTACACTTTTGGCCTGTGCAATCTGAGGAAGTTTGGGAGCTGCTCGTGTTAGGAATCTATGTTATCGCCAGGCGAGTCATTGCCTGAATCGATAGTGAAACACGAAATCGATAACAAAACACGATGATCTTTATTGTTAATTTTATTCTTTACATTTGATAATAATTTTTACATACTACTAACATGCTGGTAACAAAACAATAAAACACATCCCTTTTTCGTACTGTAATTAAAAATGGAAAGGAAAATAGCATGTTTATTAAAACATCGATGTTTTCTCGTGGATGTTTTCATCGACATCGAAATCCCTTTAGCGATGCATCGAAACATCGATGTATCGACGTTTTGGTACAATTTCCCATCACTACGCCAAACGCATTTCGCCTGCCATGAGTTGAGCTCTGACGCAACTCCTTCTAAGGGTGAGGGATAACGCTGTTTCAGCTGGGAAAACTAATGGCGCTACAACAGCACATACTTTCTCGTATTCTTTGTAACCGTTACATACTCTATTAAAGCTAAATGAATCGGCGGAAGTTTCAAACACTAAAAACATGTGTTTTCCGGGTTTGAATTTGAGCGCACTGTTTCCGCGCGCCTTTGGCCACAACCTTTCTGTTTACACCACTAGCTCTAGTTCAGTACACCAACACACAAAAGAAGTTACATTGTTACAATTTCCGAAATTCCACATGTTTAAATGAAAATAGGACTAATCCCATATTAATATTCCACTAACTTTGGTCTATTCGAGAAAGAAAATTGAAGTCGTTTCTCATATATCTCGTTTTCTTTCTTTCTCGTTTACGCATTTCCAATGCATTTCATCACCACCCATCCTTCAAATACCTAAAAATCTAATTATAGTTAAAATGTTGGCTTTCAGAATAGTCGTTTTTTCGCTTTTGAGAGCTGTTTACACAGCACAGTGTCCTCAAACCTGCTAGACACGTTCAGAAATTTCAAAGAAATCGCCAGTCCAGGAATCTACATTGAAGTGCTTACGTAGAATCGAGAGGCAAAGGGAGATAATTGAGACTTTGAAAAGAAAATGAAGTTGGAAGTCAACACGTATTTGACACGTGGTCAGAAAGTGTTGAGAGGAAAGTTCGCAGCTGCGCGTTTGATCCTGAAGGGCGCACTTCCGCATCGCAAGATCCGCCGCTGTCTGCGCGTTTTGAGTGCCATCCGGGAAGTGGCCGTTGCCCCTGGGAGCAGGGGGGTGACGAAAGACTGCGTCGGTCGAAACACGCGATTGCGACTTCTACTTCGCACTTCATCTCTGCACAAGGGCATGTGTGATGGTGTTGTTTTTTTTACTTATTCTAACCATTGGGCAACCAATGCTGTCGTAATCTCTTTCTGCACACCACGCTTCCTGTCCAAACGTGTACAGTTGCAAATACATCGTTGAGGAACTTTGTCGATCCCCCAAATTTCCCCAAATTTGGGATGAAGAGATTCAAACTGATTCCCCATTCCAATTCACATTAACCAAATGTCGGCATCGGACATGTTGCTTGTGATGTCATGCAAGTAAACGAAAGGTTCCAGACGAAATTGCCAGTACTTGAAAGCTGAGTAACTCTGCACAACAATGTGGAAATGCTGTCGAGGTCAAAGCTGAAGGGAAACGACAAGCAATTGACTTGAAACAAGATTTTGAGGAATATTTCTTATAAATAATTATGATCAGCTGATATTTTGGTAATTTTAGTGTCATAAGTACTATAGTAGAAGTGATAATTTGATCAGATTTTGTTTCTATGTATCTTGAATATATAACCTAAAAATTCTATGATTTGTGCCTCAAAAGGTTCCTGAATTATTGAAAAACACATGTGATTCTTTTCTCAAGTACAATAAACCCAAAATGAATGCTAATGGAATTTAAATCTCCAAGTCTCCCCAAGTCTTTCCATGATGCTAAGTTTACTTTCTTGTGCACTTTTTATATGAGAAATGTTTTTTGAAATAACACTTTTCTCTGAAAATGGACAGTATTACGTAAAATTAAAACAAAAAAAAAAATGCAAAATTGAAGCGAAATCGTAGGCTTCCGCGGCCGGAGTCATGTGAATGATCTTGGCTGTCCGGGTGACGCCGCGTTGAAGGCTGTGTTGCCGACGTTGCAGACCAGCCCTGAGGAAGACCAGTAAAAGATGGTCGAAACGTCGGCAACACAGCCTTCGACGCGGCGTCACCCGGACAGCCAAAATCATTCGCAAAATTGAAGCGTTTGTTTGGGGGGGCTGGAATTGCGGATACTCCTCTTCGCGGGTGAAGAACCAGAGCTCAATTGGCGTTTTCGCAAAGTTTCAAACCACTGAGAACTGTGTCCGGTGCGGGAGCCTCATTGGCGTGATGCGTGGCGTGGTGCGCAGGCGGAGGTGTCGGCGCTGGCGGAGCTGCTCAAGTCGGCCTACTCGTCGATGCAGCCGTGCGACTTCGCCGACGAGGTGGAGCTGCACGCCGGGCCGCCGCCCGTCGCCTGCGTCCAGCCGCACCTCGACTGGACAGGTGGGAGGCTCACATCCGCAAACGGCACATGAAGGGCCTCCGACGCCCTAACGCTTCTTTTTTATTTATTTCGCTGTTTACTCTGCATTCCTGCGAGTTTGTCTATGTGTATTCTTTCTTTTATCTTTCTTTTCATTCATTATACTCACTGTCAAAAGAAAAATTCTCGGAAGATAAATAGGTAGGTCCTGAAATTAGATTATATTACGTCAATGCATACGCAGGACTGTGAGATCCTATTAATAGTTATTTCAGGTCCAATTAATAATTATTTGAATAAATAAGCATTTATTTAACATTAAATGTCGACTTTTATTTAAATTATGAAGAAATGAAGTTAATAAGAAAATATAAACATTTACGTGCATTTTTCGAGAGTGTATTACGGTGGTCCTTAGAGGTCCTGCATATGCATTGATGTATTCTACGCCGACAGCTGAAGCTCCTCTCCTTCAGTGTCCGGCTGCCACGACTAAATCGTGTGTCACAGGATGGAAAACTTGCTTTACTTGCAGATGCATTAATTTCATTAAGAGCATCTCTCAATTCTCAATTACATTAAATTCACAGGAATTCCGTTATAAAAAGATTTTTTCTTGCAGAACATGAAAACCTGTTTCGTTTCCGCGTTGGAGAGGTTCCGTTTTATGCTGCGTAAAATGCTATTTAACTTCGCGGGTCGGAGAAATTTTCCAGTTAAGGCAGGTTTCCGGCTTGTACGGTTCCTGTTTGGACAGATTTTACTGTATGTAAATCACTTCATGATTCTTTAAGTTCAGTTGCAGATGATAATATAAGATGCATTTTTTGTTTTCTATGTTGAATTTACAGATGTATGAACACTTAACCATTGTCTCACTTTGCACGTTATTGATGCATAAAATTGAACTTTTAGCACGTTATGTACTCGTATGTGCTGAAAGAACCGCTTTCATTAACGGTTGTCTCAAAAATAGTTTGCAAAACTGTTAAGAGGGTTATTTTACGGAGCGAAAGCGCCGCGGGTGTGCGCAGCGCTGGCGGACATGCCGACGTGCTCGGGCAGCCCGTACGTGGCGCCGCGCGTGCTGCGCCAGCTGCCCATCCCGCCGTGCCGCCAGCATCTGCCCGTGTGCCCCACCTTCGCGCACGCGCCGCCCTCGTGCGTGGGGCCGCAGGGCCTGGGCCAGCGCGGCGCCGCGCCCCCCCACGCCTCCTACCGCGTGCTGCTCGGCGCAGGTGCCCCACCGCTAGCCATGCTTTTTTATTTTTTACTTTTAAATAAGTTTGTTGTTTAAGCACCTTGTAGAGTAGGAGCAATCCACAGCAACATCGTTGTTTTGCGTCATCTTCTTTATCACGTTGCACATTTCGCCTGTGCAATCTGAGGAACTTTGGGAGCTGCTTGTGTTATGAATGTACCAAGTATGTTATCGCCAGGCGTGTCATTGCCTAAATCGATAGTGAAACACGAAATCGCTAGCAAAACAGGATGTTCTTTATTGTTAATTTTATTCTTTACATTCGATAATACTTTTTACATACTACTAACGTGCTGGTAACCGAACAATAAAATATATCCCTTTTACGTAGGACTGTAATGGAAAATGGAGAGGAAAATATCATGCTTATAAGTCTACAATTATAGTATCGATGTTTTAAACATCGATGTTTTTTCGTGGATGTTTTTATCGACATCGAAATCCCTTTAGCGATGTGTCGAAACATCAATGTATCTATGTTTTGGTAAAATTTGCCATCACTACCAACCACCATCTCCACAACAGCAACTTTGAGTAGTGTAGACTATTTGATTGATTTATGTCTCCGGGCACGTCAACTGCTATGGTTCGTGGATCACGTCAGTGTAATGGGTGGTTTATCCTGGGAGGTGATGGTGGTCTTCTCACGCTGGTTGGTGGGTTCTGATGCCGAACTACATGACGCCTTGCAGAAGGTTTACCCTTCCAGGTATCCTTCCCGGGGCACCGTCTCACCCGGAGCATGTTCTAAACTCCCGGCTGATCAGAAGGCTGTTCGTTTAACGATCAATTTAACAGATACGAAAATGTTTTATGACGTTTTTTTTTCTAATATTTTAAACACAGGCTGAGTTAAACTGCGAGGCAACATTGCCCTTGACGGGGGGAAAATCCCGCTAGCTGACGGTAGTTCGGCGCCGGATCTCACCAACCATGAGAGGAGCAACACCGCCACCTCCCAGGATAAAACACTCACCACACCAGGGATTTTCAAACTGTGCGTCGCGGCGATTGATTAAGAATGATCTTTACATTTTATTTACTTTAATTCTTATGTTATTTATGTCTACAAAATAATTTTATACTATCATACATGTTATTTGTAATATACATTATTTATTTTACTAATTAATTGTGGACTAATTGAATCTGGTAAGTGCTTTACCCATAGCCTATTGTATCAATTACTCATTTGTGTTGAATCTAGGCGTATCAACCCTTATCTTTGAAAACTACTGTTACCAAGGGAGCCGCAGGAAGTTTGGTTTAGGTCAAGGGAGCCGTGGACGAAAAATATTTGAAAACCCCTGCACTACACTAAGAGAACTAATAGCCATAACAGTTGACTTTCCCGGAAACTTATTAATCTATCAATCGATTATATTATGGATTTGATTCCGGGGCGCGTGGGCGCGAGGAAATGTTTATATTTCATTTTTCTAAAATCATTTTCAATGTATTTTCTTGATTTTTTGCTCGGCAAAACCCATTACATTTTACAAATACTGTAGCACATTTATAATATTTGCATATATGATGTTTTATATAATACATGCCAATACAAGTATAATAGATATTAATAATGTAACACAAACGATTGTCTTTTCTTATATTTCCCGAAACAAGCTTTAAAGTTTTACAAATGTACAAAAATGACAAAGAAATCCAACTACTATAAAGACGCGAGAAAACACATAAAACATTAAAATACACCACTAACAGTTCACGCAACCTCTCAATGAAAGTTCTGGACAAATTTTATCAAAATGTTCAGAAAATGCTAGAAACCGAAAGTCTAAAATGTCAAAATGAAATTAGGGAAAATTAAGTTATTTAAAATGGTACATACTGGTTGAGTCTGCCCCAACATGGCATTTGACAAGAATTTAAGAATAGGGAAGAGGAGCCCGGCCAACCCACATACAAGAGCACTTGCCTCAAACCGCGGCACCTCCACTGCCCTGCACTCCAAGATGAGAAATATATTTCTTGGGGTTTAGGAACGCCAATGAAGCTACAACACAAGGGTGAAAAATCTGCGACCTCGCGTCCTGCGCACACTTCAACACCTCTTCCACAGCGACAAATGCCGTTTGGGTCGATTTGCTTCATTCACTCTTGAGATGAATTATTTTGACACTTCTTTTCAAATAAAGCAAGGGATTGTACTGGATGTGTAAGGTGTAGAGATGATTAAAATTTGTCGCGACCGCTGACAATCTTGTGATGGGGTTGTGTAATTCTTATTACGTCGCCATTCTGCGATTTGGATAATTCTGGGATAAAAACTATTATTCTGCAGGTATTCAAGAAAAGTGCTCTTCAAAACGTCTTTTTTTAGATATTATTTAGTTTCATAATAACGTGGTTGAAAGTATGGGTATTGCAAGTATAACTGAAAGCGTGAGTGAACAAGGCGGTTTTATTTAAAGGTTATATTTAAAAAGTACATGGCATAAGAAAGTAATATGAGATTTTGTTGACGAGTGAAAACTATGACATCCCAAGGCGATGACGGAAACCCTTTTCTCACGAGTAAACTTAATCTACTCGTATTTAATACTGACTTCTTAATATATTTCCTACCTTCGCAAGTGCCGCCCCTCGCTGCAACCGGAGCCTTTCCCCCATCATAGGGAGAGATTAGGGGGATGAGCTCATGGTGCAGGGTGGCTTACAACGGAATTGTCAGTTGCTGGAAAAGAATTAAGTTTAATGACCTAATTTTTCTTCCAAACATTTATATTTCAACATTGGTTCAAATTTCATAAATCTACATAGTATTTTGCTATTAGTCATTAAATGTCCCGTAGAGAGCAATGGGCCTCGACGCCGTTAGATTCCGAGATTCCTAATCGGTCACCTAACCAGGAACCCGCGATGTCTCGAATTTACTTAACCTTCGTGACTTGACATAGTTATCGAAATCGGCTAGACACGCCAGTTTCGCGGTCGTGGCCTTTCAGTAGAACTATCCTAGCATTCGCCTGGATTTCCAAGGGAAACCACGAAAACCCCGGGCAGGATGGCCGGCACGGAGATCGAATGCGAAGTCAGCGCGTTCCGAATGAGAAGTCAGCGCGCTAGCCCCTGAGCTACTTCGCTCGGTAAATCTACATAGTACGTGGGTGTAAAGCACTATGTCAGTGCGTTTATTTTTAACAAAAATCTTCCGTTTTACTTCGATAATACCTCAATTTGCACCCTTTACCGCCAACTGATGTCACTGCAGCACCTCTGACCGGGAGGTCCTAGGTTCCCACTCCACACGGCGGCAGGATTTTCGACTCTAGCTTCTCAGCTAGGTCGAATTCAGTCGCTGACTGGAGGAGAAATCTAGCGGCCGGATGCTCTGATCGGTGGTTTTCCTTGGTTTCTCAGATCAACACCAGGCGAATGCCGGAGCAGTATCCTACCAAACGGGCCACGAACCGCGTGCGATCTGTCCTTCCTCTTCCTTGTCCTACCCTCACCACTTACACACACACACACACACACACACACACACACACACACACACACACACTCTAACATGCACTACACTACCACACATGACGGGAGATCGGTCTGGGACTTAGAATTTGTTTGGGGCGGTGCCCCGCTGGTGGGAGATATCTGGTTAGGGAAAACCACGCAAGTTGATGGTAGGTCGGCGTCCGTTCTGGCCATCCAGCGCGGGAAAACCACTGCCACCTCCCGAGAAAAAAACCGCACAACACCTACGGGACTAATAGTAGTTGACGCACCCAGAATCACAATCAATCAACCAACCATCAAAACAAGAGAAAAGACAAGTCTGTGCAAGATTTCCAAAACAAATGCCTCCATCCCTCTTTCCCATCGCTTAAAGTGATGAACGTGAACTCACGTGGGAGTTCCCCTCTAGTTCTAATGAGAAGGCTCGTCTCAGCATCAGCGTCAGCGCGAGGCGCGGCCGCCGCCGTCAGCGCAAACGGCCACGCCCCCGCCCGCGCTCGGAACGCGCGCACGTGTTATTGTGGCGCGCGCCTCTGTTGTGATTACGCGGCGCTTGATTGCGGCGCCCGCGACGGGACGGTCACGAACCCCACGCGGCGAAGCACAATTGTTTACGTCGTGAGTCGTACGCGGCGGTGTGAGTAAAATGTTTCCCGAAGAGGCGCTCGCCGTTACGAGCCACGTCCGCAATTTAAGGTAGCTCCACGCATGCGGCACTCACAAAGCAGCGAGCGAGTGCTCGCCTAATCCCGAGCAGCTGACGTGTTCGGCGAATGTTTGCTCCGTTTGATGTGTCCAAAAGACCGACACGCGGTGGGTAGGGCGAACACCAAATGTTCGTCGCTCGGCAAATAGCAAGCAACTCATCCACACTACTCGGGATTCGGCGAGCGGTTGCTCGGTGTTCGCCGAACAACGAATGTGTGGATCCACCTTTAGAAAAGACTACTGGCATAATGGTTTTTAGGGCAGTTGCATTTTCATCTTTTTAACTTAATATTGTAACCAGCCTTCACAATATATGAGTGCTAATAAACCACTAGCCGACACACAACAGACCCATAGGCTCTTGTCGTTGGTGGTGACCCTGTTTTCTTTTCGTACATGCTCCTGAAGCATTTAAACAATAATAAAATTGTCGGAAATAAAGAATTTTAGAGTGGATATCAAACAGTTCGACGAAACACTATGTTGCACACCGGTCCGTAGTGACTACCAAAGAAGTCGGAACCGTGACCCGCGTCGGGAATAGATTCGGCAAAATTGTTCAGAGAATTTCTTGTTCGGTGATTTCGTCATTCGAGAAAATGGTCGTTCGGAATAACGTAGAGTTGGTCGTTGTCCACCTTGTGGTCGAGCAGGCTCGCCCGCGTGCGGGCCTCCACCCTGCCCGCCGTACCCTCCCTGCCCGTACCCCGGGTGGTGAGGCGAGCGCCGCCGTCCACTGGCGCGGCCCGCCCACCGCCGCGCGCCACCCACGCCCGCACCACCGGCACCACATCACCACCGCCACCGCCGCCGCTCGCGCCAGCGCTTATGGTATATAGTCTGGCCACTTCCACCTACGACAAAGACAAAACGAATTTCAGTCCCTGGAATTGCTGCTAATAACTCAGCGTATTAACCATGCATGTTACAATCCCTCACATGTGAAGTTCTTACAGTAGACGAACGAACGCCACCGACTTTGAAGTCGATTTCGAAAGCAAAGCAACTGAAGAGCACTGCGAGATATTTCGTTCTTCCTTTTTCACATCATTAACACATTTCGCGTAATATTTAATAATGATGACCATAAACTTTTGTAATATCAACTATGAGGGACTTGTAACACTTGGAAGGATGACAAAAAAATATTTACGACTTATTATAGAAAACGAGGATATTACTTATTAACGGAGAAAACGAGAGTTCTCGTCCCAAACTAAGGACGGTATGCAATCATTCTCTTCGATGACCTCCCAATTGCATTCACTTGTGTGCTACCATGTGCGATTTGTTGCAAAATTGCTCACAAGAATTGGCTACTTTTTATTAGCGTTCTTTCACGTTGATCGAGCAAATATTGACGGTTTCAATAAATTGTATTACTAGTTTATTGATCAACGTTTGCGTACGATTTTTTAAAAAATAATAAAGCTGCTTGTGTTACTGACCAAACCAAAAAAATTACTGACCAACGAAGATTTAACGATGACAAAGATAGAATGACTCTCTTTAGTAGTTTCCAAGTTCAATTCAAATTCTTCATTGTCAGTCATTGCTTTCATTTTATTATAAACTAAAAGTAGCGAAAGGAAATAACGCTTAAAAGAGCTTTACCTTTTCTCCTGACCCAAATTCACACGTCTCTAAAAGCTTGAATTTTATTAAAATATCGTCTCATCAAATCCAAATATTCAATTTGGTTTCTCGTTCTTCGGTGAACAGCTGCCAATTTCCCTCAGGAGGTGGTTACACATTTATCTTTGTTAGAACTACAGCCTTTGGCTTTTGTGGCAAAAAAGCCAGTCAATTACTAAATAACTGACTTAGATTTAAATTAAAAGTATCTTAATCGACGAAAGTTTTAGAATCAGATTTTGGTCGACAACCTGAGATCGAAAAAAAGATAGAATATTTGAATTAGATGAGATTTTTTCAAATGTAAAGTTTGAGAGACGGAGACAGAAAGAGAGATATCTATATTTTGTTACAGGACTAATTCAGAATCTTATACATTGTATAAGGGTAACAAACGACCACCTCCCCAAAGTACAAAAAACGAAGGGAACAATACAAAGAAAGAAAGTGCCTGACATGAGTAAAATACGATTGCTTTTTTTCTATGGCTTCCCACCCCCCAGCGTCCACTCCCTGCCCAGAGCTGCAAGCCGCTCCCTTCAGCCCCTCTCCGCTCACGACGACCCGGCGCGGCCCAACCCCCGCCGAGACCTCCTCCGCCCCCGCCCTCGACGCCCGTCCCTGCCTCCGCCCCCGCCCCCGCCTCCGCCGACGGGCCCGCCGTCCTCTCGACCGTCCACGCCACGTCGCTCGCGAGAGCTCTTGTACACTCAGGACTAATTCGGGAAAATAAATTGGATACGTGGATGAACATTAAATGCTCCAAGCCTGGTTATTTAATACGAAGTGGTGTCTTGCATGATTTTAGGGTCACTTCATTAAATTAAACAAATAAGTTCAAGCGCAATTAAAAAAATCCCGATAACGGTCGTTTCTTCAGCCCTTTTCGTGATTTTTTTTTCCATTCAGAACTCATGAATTAACTACAGCCTACATACATACTATAAACATCGTTCAGGAAGAGTAGTAGAATGAGAGACAAAAGTTCAGATTAAGTCTCAATAAAGGACCAAAATGTCGGTTTGTAACATGTAAGTTTTTGTTTAGTGAATTCACCTGAATTCTAGTAACATTCCAACCATGTTATTGATGAATATTACTGCTCAATGCTTGTTTCTGTATATCAACGTAGTCAATGATATCGTCTGAAACCATACTCTAAGTACACATTCTTTGATGCGCAGATGATTGAGTACCCCTCTCACGAACACTCACGCAACCCTACACGCGAACGTATTGTATACTTTGGCGGATTTCATATAGGTGTATCTGTATTTTTTTTTGAACACTCGTGCATGAAAGTTAATACCTACCTTCCCTGTTTATTTATTGGAAAGTCTTGCTTTCAAGTACACAAGCGGCAAAATAGACTTCGCCGTACCTCACAAAACAGTGACTTCGGAGTACGCGTGCGACATTTATTTTGTTGTACTCGCGACGCAAAGAATTTACGGCCATATGAAACCACTGGGTACCTCAAAAGCAGACAAAACACTGTGGCGACATGAAGCCATATGGCTGCCGCCTCGCGTATTGAGAATGATCCCGACTTGCAAGTGTCCATGAATTTGTACTGAAAAAATGAACGCAACTCGTACCGAAATGCTTCTGGCATTCTCATTTCAAAATGCCGGACACTGCTCCTCATTGCTTCACTAGTCAACATTTCATTTGTACGCTAAAGACTCACTTTCTGTATTAGTTACTAATAATAATTCTTACTAACGTCATTGCAGACTGTTGGGCCGAAGCCCGTTTGATCCCCAAGGCATCGGACCCCCCAACCCCTCATACAACCCCTCGTGGTGGTTGTAGTAGCGTGGAAGGAAGTGTACTGGGACGTGGATTTTAATCCGATTCCATCGGCGTAGATCATGGCTCCTCGGTATGAAATGGCCGTACTCCTTCGGAAGGGTCACAAGACAACTATCTAACGGCATTAGGTTGAAAAACAGAAAATAACAAAAAACAGCCGAAGTATGTAAACTCAGGTTTATAGCCAAGTGTTATTTGTTTTATCGGCCGCGCGTCGATCAATACTTTTCTTAAAACCATCACGTGAACAAAAATATATATATTTTCTTTGAATAAGAGTACTCATACGCCATCTTTAGCTGCAATTGATTTGTTTTCGGTACGCGACAACAATGTCGACGATTTCAAAACATCGATGATTTTATAAAATCATCAATGGATTTTATAACGATTTTTCAAAGCTGATGTTTTTAAACATCGATCTTTTGTGTTCGATGATTTTACGTGGTTGATATTTTAATTTTGAATGAAAAAGTACCATCATTACCGAAACCTAAAATAATTTTCAGATATATGGTAGTATATAAATTTAACATTCTTCAGATGAAAGTGACCAAGAGTGAAAAAAAAATTAAAATCGAAATTGTTTCATAAAATGATGCTTATATAATTTTTTTAAATTATTCAATGACGTAATAAACTCTTGATAAATGTCCTCACCATTTTCTGACTAGTGTTTTTAAATTAAATCTCAATAAACGCAGCCACCGTCAAATTAATTTCCCACCGCTTGAACATTAATAGTCCCTAACGCATTTTTTAAAACATCGATGTTTAGAAACATGGATTGTTTTGTGTCGATGTTTCATTAACATTCGTGTTTTAATTTTGAGCATTGATGCTTAGAAAAATCGATGTTTTAATTTTGAGCATTGATGTTTAGAAACATCGATGTTTTTGTTAGCGATGTCGCGTCCCTAATTTGTTTGATTGTTGTTGTCGGCCTGTTAAATCCTTAACGGACGGCGGCCGTTAAGAGTGCGCTTTGTCCGCAGAGGGTCCGGCGTCGCCGGTGTACTCGCTGGGCTACTCGGAGTACCAGGACAGCGTGGACGCGCTGGGCGAGAAGCGGCTGCTGGAGGAGGTGCCTGCGCGCTGCGGCAGCGGCTGCGGCGCGCGCTGACGCCTCCGCCCCCACCCCCACCCCCGCCCTCATCCCCTTTCCCTCGACAAACAATAAATTGGATCCGTGGATCGACCTGCATTTGATCATTTCCCAGTTCTTGCTCGCTAGTAGGGATGCGCCGTCGATGTTGATGTTTTGAAAACATCGATGTATTTAACATCGTTTTTAAGCCTGTGTGTGTTATTTAACCTCGATGTTGTGTGTTCCATGTTTTTACGCGGTTAATAGTTTTTAAAGGAAAAAGTACTATCGTAATTCTATAATAATTTTCATATATCGGTAAATTGAATATTCTTCAGATCAAAGTTACCAAGGGTCAAAAATAAATCAAATCGGGTTTTCGTCAAAAAGCAATCCTATATTAGCATTATTGAATTAATCAAAGAAATTATCGTATTGATTTTATGACCTTGTTGAATAAATCTCAATTAAAAATTAATAAACGAGACCGAAATGATACCCCCCCACACACACACGTGAACTTCAATGGTTACTTTTCCAGTTTTAAAAACATCAATGTTTAACATCGTTACTGGTTTTGGGATCGATACTTTATCATCCCAATTAAAACATCCATGTTTTAATTTTGAATAACGATGTTTTGTTGATGTCGCATCCCTACTCGCTAGGCGTCATCCGGCGAGTAACTCGAAGACTCCTGAGTAGCTTGCTCTTTGCCGAGCGCCCGTACTCACCTTTAGGCGGCTCCACAAATTCGGCATTCGCCGAGCAGCGAGCTAGTCCTCGTCCAATCCCGAACAGCTGACGTGTTCGGCGAATGTTCGTTCCCTTTGATGTGTCCAAAAGACCGACACCCGGTGGGTAGGGTGAACCCCGAATGTTCGTCACTCGGCAAATAGCAAGCAACTCTTCCACACTACTCGGGATTCGGCGAACGGTTGCTCGCTGGTCGCCGGATAACGAATGTGTGGAGCCACCTTTAACCTCAGTAACTGCACTGAACCAGCGAGTCCCGCACCGGAGTTGGGGCGAATGCAGTTACGGTGTAAACGATTTTGCTACGTCTTATGGAAAGCTAGCGGAGCTACTAGAGCACAAACGTTTTCGTATTATTAGCAACTGTAACAGTACTACTTGAACCCGTTAGTGTTCCCAACTCGCATTTTTTTTCACGCTGGAATTCCCATTAAGATTCTTACGTTTACCACACAATTCACGGAATTTTATTGGCATTTTTTTAGGATCTAGTTTCAATGAACATATTTTATTCAGAAAAAATCTCAATCCTCGATGTCGAATTGCAGGAAGAACTGTTTAACTTCTGTAAAATTCGAAAACATAAGAGCTCAGCGAAAATGAGACGCGATCCATTTTTCTAGTTGCTCTTAAGGTGGCGCCATTTAAACAGATTCAGCGAACAATTTACGTTAATTGTAACACTTCTTTAGCTTCAAGCTACTCCATTCATTATTCTAAATTATGTGATTAATTCAAATGTCATTAATGAGCTTTTTTTTATTTTGTTAAGAAATCTGAAACATGAGTTATACTTTTAGTCCATAGTGTCTTGTAGGATTTTTTAGAACAATCCCATGAAATAAAAAAAAATCGTTACCGAAAAGGAACTTTCCGGAAGGTTTTATCTAGATATTTCAATATTCAGGGCTTTTAAAAAGTTCTCGGAAATTCAAGAGTCATCTTAAAAGGCGACTTTTCTTACAGTGTGAAAGACTGTGAAATGTTCCAGAACGTTCTGTAATCACATGGATACGTAAGAGGGGTTTTCGATCCAGTACATAAGGAAGTCATTCGAGGAGTTGCTATTAGCAGGGCTTTTTTCCCCTTTCATTTCGTAGAAACTTCATACAAAACACAAAGAGTAAGTTTTGTGACTCAGTTCAGATGTTAAGATTACAGTTGGAATGTAGATGGTAGGCAGCTGTTGAAGAAGAAGAGAAAACCACGCTAATTGTGAGCGCCGGAGAGAAGCTGGAGCTTAGGCAGCGGTCGCCAACCTTCGGACCGCAAGGAGCACGAAATTTACTATTTTAACTCAGTAGAGCCCCAAAATGAATTTTTTATCATAACTATCGTATTAATAATAAATGCACATTTTGTTATAATAAAAATATAATTGATTATTTAAATTGTAATTTATTCAATTATTTTATACCGTTAAGATTTATTACACGAGTACATGTTTTGAAATCGAGCGACGTTAGGAGCGAGTTTTCAAATTTGTACGAATGCAATAAAGCAACATTATAAACGACTTGCATACGCCACTTTTTATACAACAATATACGTTCAAGTTATAAGCGAATCAAACTTGATTTTGCCAAACAACTTTCTTCTGACATCTCCGGTATAAATAAATAAACAACGTGTTTATTGGTGGCGAGGCTCAGGCCATTTAACCTACTCTTCCGCCTCAATGGCATTGGACATTGGACAAATACTCAACGGTATTTGACACTATGCGAGAAAACGGTGGTTGACTGTTCCATTTACTTTTACCTCCCCACGATTCTCTCGCTGATGAACTGGCTGAACATTGTGATGACGCAATCGCCGGTGCCGTAAAAGGCTAATACGTCATCACTGTGCCGTAAAATGCCCGATTATGAACGATTTCTAGCAACAGAAAAAATCGTTTATAATCCTAATATACAAAAAAATAAATTATTTAATGGTTGTTAAGAGTGATATGAATTGTTATAATTATTTTCTATTCGAACTTAATTTGTATGCTTCTCATTTCGATTGAAGAAAAAGAAAAATAATTTTAAATTAAATCTGCAGCATGCAGGGCACACGACATCCTACTTGTTGAAATTACTGTTCAGATCAGTATGAGGTGAGTTTGTACATGTCCCGAAGGCACTGATGTGCTTCATTTCAATATTTGTTCTGTTTTGTGCTCCTCGAAGCGTACGGCGTAGTTGACCACACTAAATATTAGTTACAAATTATTATTTTGAGACCCTCTTACAACGAAAGTTCTTTACACAGTATCTTTTTTAACCCTTCATAGCTCACTACTTGGAAGAAAAACAAACTTGTGGAATTTAATCGCTGATGCTCAAGTAGCTCACGAAGATGAGTTAATGATGGAGATTTAACTTAAACAAACAAGCAGCGTTCCGCTTAGATTTTAAAAACCAAGCAACCTTGTTTTGACTACAGGAGGAAGAAAGGTTGCTTTCAGACTGGGCTGGTGCAGGTCCATTGGGTCAGGGCGGCCCAGTTGCAGAGTTTGGAGTCTCGACCACGACAAGAGCACCACTTTTCAAGGGCTAAACACACTAATTTATAAACAAGTAGTATATATCGCACGCAAATGGATGAAAACTTAACAATATCTGAAAGATTCACTTATTACAAATTTCGAAAATACGCATACATTGATAGAAATCTAAGCAGCCCCTGGCCATGTCAGACATGTTTGTGGTTTTATTGGATATTAAGGAAGATTGAAAAAATACAAAAAAATGAAACAATTTCGATTATGACAAACAAAAGAATTATGTTAATCCGCATTTTTTCCTATCTGATGTTATGACTATATTCTCTTATCGGTGCGTCATTGGTTATCAAAGGAGTGACGACAAACAAAGAGGAATAAACAAAATTCAGTATTCACATTTTCAATATCAAAACAGCCAATTTGCTGCTCTAGAACACCGTTTTTCTTACATTCGACGGCAGCATTTTTTGCTATTAGCATTACTACGAATAAAATCGAACAAATAACATCTGAAGTGTACATATTTTGTAGAGTCCACATCATAGCATCAAAAATGTTTCTTTTGTTTATATGTTTCTTATGTAATGTACAGGCAACAAAGGTTGAGAATTAGCAGGTACATTAAAATATAAATCCAAGGTATTCAGTTAAACAGATTTCTTTCAGAATACGGATAAAATAATTTATTTTTATGAAAGAGAGAAAGCTTTATGTGTAACTTATCCCTAGTACACATCATGATGATAGTCGACGTTAAAACAACATTATAAAACAACTGAAAACAGAAAACTTAAATGTGTTGGAAAGGTCACTTTTTGTCATTCCTGGAAAGTCTAATGGAAGAGAGCTTTTTCTTCGAGTGGAATTCGGGTGGATTGGATCTAAATCTCTTTTTTTTTACATTATTCCAATTTCAAAATGTTATCAGGGGTGAGGAAGATCAGAAGAAGATTTTTATATTTTGGCACAGGAAAACTAATATAAAACTAAATTTCCCACTCATATTTGGGTTATTGAGTCTGACATTCGATTATAATCTTAACATCACGAAGAGGGACCCATAAGTTGTTTTTTCGCCATTGCCCAAAGAAGTCCAAAGCTTCACATACAATTTGAAATTTAAAGAAAAAATTCTAAGAAAATCCACCTGATTCTTTGCGCTACCAAGATTGATAGAACGCCTCACAGAGAGTATGTATATATCGCCTCACACATCTGGGCACCCCTAGAGGAGACGGTTCTGCGACGTCCCCCCCCCAAACAACAGATTTTGAACAGTACCCCTCTCACATCCGACCTTTACCCGCTGCTTGGGAGGGTGCTTGGGGATATTTTATGGCTTGTCTTCCAAAGTGGCCAGGCCAACCCCCATGTGACACAAAAACGTCAAAGGAAAAGCACACGGTGTTTGTGGCATTCTCCACGCGCCATACCCACCGCCCTACGTCAAACGATGACACACTTTGAGCCCAGTCGGTGCCGTGACGAGAAAGTGCAAATGTAAATAGTGTGCATAGTGTAAATATAATATAAATGAGAGAGTGAATGCAATGCGAGATCAATGTAAATACTGCGGATCATGGCGAGAATTGGAGTGTGAGAATAAAAATAAGAAAAAGTTCAAACTAAAAAGCGCCAGTTATAAGTTAAATTTTTTTTTTCTAAACCTAAGGAAAAGGCCAAAGCGCCATTCTGTAAATAGGTTAGTTAAGACATGCTAGCTATAAGTTAGTTGTAAGATTAGCTTTACCTTGATTATAAGTACGCCCTCTTCTGCCCAAAAGCCAAGTAGGGCTGCAGCGCGCGCAGATTCTATTGCCCCAAAAAGTAAATAAATTACCGCCTCGCCAGGGCTACTGGTGGGGGAACATGAAATTTTTAAAAAATGCAGGCAACACTTCCCAGCCCATGTGTGGGCGTACCATTATCAGCCAAGAGCAGTATTGAGTCCCATTTGCACATTAGGAAGTGTTTTTATTTAAATTTGCAACAAAGTGTAACAATTAATTAGATCGTTAGTAATACACATACCTTTTCATATAAGTGTAAATAAAAGATGATGTCTGGTATCTTTCCATCTTTTCGATCGCGTAGTCATCATCAGTGCTACCTGAAAAAAATACAGGAATACATGAAATATAAAAAAACTTAAAGTTTTTACAAATTGTTACATACAGAATGTAGTATCCAGAAGAATAAGCAAACTGGATCGTTCGTACCTTGCAGCGTCTAACGGAACTTTTTTTTTTTTTTTTTTTTTTTTTTTTTTTTTTTTTTTTTTTTTTTTTTTTTTTTTTTTTTTTGCGCGGCTCGCTTAAGAGGACAGGGCGTCGGTCGGACGTGTGCGTGTGCGGGGCAGGGGGGACGGTCAAAGGGTCGAAGGGTCGAGAGACGCTGCTGCCAGGGCATCCTTGAGGAGGGCGCGGGCGGGCGAAGGCGGGTGGAGTTAGGGGTGTACACATTGCGTTAATTTTACTAGAGGTGAAACTACAGGGATTTGCTCGTTCAGACAAATCATATTCTGCTTTTGCAGGTTGTTATGTTAAAGAAAGGATTCTAATTTTATTCTGTGGCAGTACCTATTTTCAATTTCTAGGATACGGAAATGAACGTGTTTGTCGAATGTGTGATTGTTTAGATTTAAGTGATCAGTGACGTGGGAGACTGTGGTAGTGTTGTTTTTCCATGCTTGTTCATGTTCTTTGATCCTCTGTGCGAATGTACGCCCGGTTTGTCCTATGTATTTGGCATTGCAGTTGTTGCAAGTTGATTGTTTGATTGATTTTTTCGTGTTTCCGAGCGCGTCAACTGCTTCGGTCATTAGTCCCGTTAGTGTAGTGCATGTTTTTTTCTAGGGAGATGGCGGTGATCGTCCCCCGCTGGATGGCGAGATCCGGCACCGACCTACCGTCGGCTAATGGGGTTTCCCCCTAACCAGGACTCTCCCACCAGCGGGGCACCACCCCAGCCGGGACAAGCTCCAAACTCCCGACCGGTCTCTCGGAATATGTGATAGTGTGGTGCATGTTAGTGTAAGTGTGTGTGTGCAAGGGGAGACAATAGGACAAGGAAGAGGAAGGAGATATCGCGCGCGGTCCGTGGCCCGTTGGTAGAGTATTGCTCCGGCATTCGCCTGGTGTTGATGGGAGAAACCACAGACAACTACCGATCAGAGCAGCAGGCCGCTACAATTCTCCCTCAGACAGCGACTGAATTCGACCTAGCTGAAAAGCTAGTGTCGAAAATCCTGCCGCCGTGGGGAGTGGGAACCTAGGACCTCCCGGTCAGAGGCGCTGCAGTGACAGATGATGCACTGAGCTACCGCTACAGGTTTGTTGCAAGTGAGAGCATAGACCCCGCATAAGGAGGTACTAGGTGGGATTGGGTCTTAAGTGATGGATAGTGTTTTCTGTAAAGTGTAAGTATTGTGGAAAGTAGTTTTGAGAATTTATTGATTCTGGTGGCTATTTTAAGAGAAAGGGTTCTTCCATAAGGGATGGTGATGTACGTGGCTGTAGTGTTCTTGTTGATTGGAGTGAGAGTGGTGTATTTGCGGATGTTGAGTGTGTTGTTTTTTGTTTGTTTTTTATTATTAATTTTTCAATGATATTAGAGACGTATCCATTCATTCTGGTAATATGTTTTATGATGTTTATTTATTCTTTTATGTTTTCTGGAGACATCGGGATTGAGATTAATCGATGTACCATAACATAGAAGGCTGCGTGTTTGTGTGTGGGAGGGTGTTGTGAAGTGTTGTGTATGATTGTGTTGGTGTAGGTTGGTTTTCTAAATATATTGAATTTGTGATGGTCCTGTACTAGCGTGATGGTGAGATCAAGGACGTTTAAAGATTTGTGTTCGTTTTCTATTCCAGTAATGAATCTTATGTTGGGGTGTAAGAAGTTGATGTATTGTGTAAAATTATGAAGTTGTCTTGTGGTGTCTGTCCATAGAGCTAAGTAGTGTAGACGTAGTAGTGTGTCCATAGTGTAGACGACGTGTTGGCACTGTGGACAGGCACCACAAATAAAATCATATAGCAGAAACAAGTACATGGCACACTGATTTCTACTGAATCAGTGTGCAGTATATTGTCACTGAATCGATATGCAGATCGCCTTTGTGATGTACACGTTGTTGGCAGTAATTCATCAAGATAAACGTCTTGGCAAAATTTATAAATGGTTTGGTGTGGTTTTATCGTACGAGTCTATCGGGCCTGGGCCTGGTACTGTGGCCATAGACTAAAGAGGTACAATTCTTTTCTCTATTATGTGGCGTTTCAACGTGATGAAATACGGGGGTTAGTACAATGAGGGAGGTGGGCGAGGGGGGTAGTACAATGAGCGAGAAGGGAATAGGAAGAGAGCGGAAAAGGAGGAAAGGGGCGGGTGAAGCATCATTTCTGGCACTCAACAAAAAATGGTATTATTGTTTCTTTACATAATATGGAATGAAAACATTTCGTGTGTAGTAATAATAAATTGGTTGCATTCATCAATAAAATTGAATGTACTCCTGAGTTTGAAGTTAATAGTATCTTTATTAATTGATTTTGTTTTTATGATTCATTTGATTTTCTTCTATAAAATATTTATTAAATTTATTATTTGAATATTACATTTTTTTAATCGTAAGGTAAAATTCTATTTTCATTTTGAATTTGATTACTACATATTAAATATTTTAATATTATTAGGTGTTCGTAAGTCCTCTTAGGGCCACGTAAGGTCTGGCAACATGTATTACATAAAAACACTTGAAAAGAAACATTAACAGTAGATGTTAATTTAATAGTTAGGATTACAAATAGTTTCTGAAACATGATTCAACACTTTTCTCTCGTTTTGCACGAGAAGTTTTACGAGAAAAACATACTATATTCTTACTTTGAAGTGACAAGCCTGTGCTTTCACAGTATTCTAACACAAGCTCCTGTATACATGTACCGTATGTAGTGTATTTTCAGCTAAGATATCCCGGAGTTTTTCTTTCCCCGTTTGTCTTCCTTTCTAAAGAAAGATAAACATTAAGAGGATATATAATAACTATTAGCGCGTATGCGAACCTTGGGTTTCAGGCGAATGCGCCGGCTACTTCCATTGGTGAAGTTAATATAAATTAGTTCTTTCACTTCTGCTCCCAGCTGCGGATGACAGCCTCGGCAGGGCCACAAAAACGAGTCCTTTCTTCCGTCCCAAAGCTGTCGCCCAAGCGTGGCTCTGCATCGCGGTTCGGTCGCAAGTGACATTTTTACGATCGTCGTGTCCCTGGTCGGCCCCTGCCTCCAGACCGGCCACTCACAATCAACAAATTTCTCACTGTGACAGGGAGGCAGCTCAACGCCCGAAGCACACGTACAAGAGAAAACACAAACTTCAACGCGACTTTTAGGTTACGACGTCATTCACATTATTTGAAGCACTTACTCTCACATTCAATAATGTGTAGAAACCATGGGTAATGTAAATGTTCACGACATGAGAGAGACATAAAAAATTACATTTGGGTTTTTTTTAAACAACAACAGAATACGCCAAAGTTGCTTTTATATCAACTTACACAGAACATTTATTACCATCCCTACAAAAAAATTAAACAGCAAATTTGAATCCGTTTAAAAAAAGTTGTTTTAATATCTTTAATATATTTTAATATTTAATATCACGCAAAATTGCTCGAAAATTGGAATTTTTCACAAAAATATACAAGATGTCACTGAAAGACCTAATTGTGAAAAACAAATTTCTTTTGAAAAAAATCGCTATCTTCATTGTACATGACCTTATTTTAAAATCTATCTTTAAGGAACAGATTTCATTCCAGGAAAAATTTGTATCTTTCATATTTTAGTTATAGGAAGACGCCGAAAACTGTTGAACTTTTGAAATTTTTGAAATCGGACCTATGCCATTTTTGTAATTGTATTTCATGTAACAAATTTGGTGCCATTTTGAAAATATGCCGGAAAATTTTGAAAATATGCCGGGGGACGTTGGCCAAGATATTTGCCAAGCATGTATGCCAAACGAACTACACATAGTTTAGACACCGCTGCGCTGACAACAGTGGGTTGCTCGCTTCTGCATACTCTGCTGCGAATACTGTAACAGTCAAATTTATTCCTGTTTGTTTCAGATGTAAAAGTAAGAAATTATTGCTGCTCCTGACTATCGAAATGAATGCAGATATGCACCAGAGGCGCTCTGTTTGAATTGGTTGAATTGGACGTTTCCAAGTAATAGCTGAGCTGTTACTAGCGCAGATATTGCAATATTTCATTATGATGTAACTGTTTCCCATAAAGCGAGAAAGTATGAGCTGTTACAACACCCTTAGTTACAGAATGGCAAAGTCAATTGCAGTGCAATCAAAACATTAAAAATAATATATTTCTGTTTGATTATTTATTCACGGAATATCGTTTTTGAAAGGTGATATTTACATGCATTAGATACCAACTGTCGCCGTTTTTCATGCATACATCTCAAACCTAGTTTGGCTCTTGTATACACACATATATCGCTTCAATGTGGTCCGCTTGAATTCTTGAGCAACAAAAAAAGGGACAAATTCCCATGTAGTCATTTTTTATTTATCTCTGTAATTTGTTGGTTTTATTGTCATTGCGGTGTTAACTTGATGTCCAGTTAGTCGATTCTTTAATAGGAGGGTCAAATGAAGAGCGATAAATTTTATTTTTGCCTAACAAATTAGCAACAATAAAGCAAAAAATGTTGTGTCTAATTTCCATCTTTTTTAAACTTTGCAATGCTAACTTGACGGACCTCAAGACAAGCCCGCCTCGGGTTTCAATAATCGCTGCCGTTAAAACTTCATTTTGGGTGAAGCATATTCTTCTACGAAAAAAAAAGTCCGTACCGCCAGGACTGCAAAAGGAAAAAAGGAAAGAAAAAACCAAGCCGAATCTAAAATGTTAATTATTTCATTATAAATACTTTTTATTGTCAGTGTTATTAACAATCCAGAACTTAAATTTATGATATCAATTCGTCACGTAGAAAGTAAAAGAAATGAATATGTAAGAAAAGCAACTACAACAATCGATATGTCACTTTGTTCTTTTAACCTACTGTGAATGGGGAAAGTGACGATATAGAGCTACGCACCTTCCCACGGCTGCAAGCTTCAGCCGCCCTTCGGTTGCACTTTGGCAACAGCGCTAAGTGCTCGCCCGACATCACCTTGACGCTTAAAGTGTGCTGTGCTGTATGCGTTGAAAACCATCTCCCTAGCTTGCTTATGTAACATCTGCCTCCTTCAGTCGACCTCACACATTTCAGAAAAAGTTCTACTGATGTTCCTCTGCCAACGAAAATCAAGTACTAACACTTCGCTGTTAAAAATCACACATTAACACTGGGATTGGCAAGAAAGGACTCTTCGGCTTCAGACATAAGTCAGGAACGAACCTCAATTTCACCCGCCAGAGGGCAGATTCCACCGAGCGGGTGATACGGGCATACACTCACATTACCTGGTCTTTCCACGAGTTAAATTTGCTAGTGTTGCTAATAATGTTGATTCTGCCACGTAGCTTCCTCAGGTTCACTACGACAGGAAGGATTGGCTGATGATCTTCCATAAAACACACAAAGAAGTATAACGTCTCTTAATTCTGACTCAAAGCTCTGTACAGGCCAAGTCTTGGCCGAAAGATGTTAACAGTAAGACGTCTAGTGAGCTTATGCGCTGCCATCCCTTCTGAACCTTGCGTATATATAGGGTATTTTTCAGATGATGGTTTACATTTGAATGTGTTTACAACATGTATCTGGAAGGTTCCTTCGATGTACTAGAGATAATGTGTTTACAGTTTACATTGTATATTGGAAGGTTCCTTCAGTGGAAAGAATATTGAATCATAACAACTCATTAGTAATCTACGGAAGGTTTCTACAGTGGAATTATTTAGTAAACAGATAACAGCGGCTGGCTGTAGCAGCGGCGGTGTCTGGCGGAAGATTTCTCGTGGAATCTTCTGTGGTGCTTTCCGTCGATGGCAGGGTGGGTGCATGACATAATTCACGCAAGATACTTTGGCGTTAACCCATCGCGGCCCCCACTGGCACGAGCACGCCAGGAACTTGCGCGCGAAGATCGAAGCCCGTACCACACTTCTGAAAGCGCCCTTCTGCTTTTCCCAACAACAACAGGCTCTAAAGCGCCGATTGCTCACCGCCTGCGCAGTGACAGATTATCCAACAGGCTGAGTAGGCTGCAGCGATTTTTGGGGGGCGAACGAATTTCAGCGGATTCAAAATTTCATAAGGTGAACTTTTGAATGTTTTTATAGAAATATTTCTTTCTATATTTGTTACAAAAGAAAGTATTAATTAATCAAATATATACCCATTGACATACACGGGTAAAAGAAATACAAACATATCGTATATTTATTACATCAATATCGCGAGAATAATTATTTAAACGTATTCATATAAACAATTATTTATACGTACACAACATTTGCGTCGATTACAAACATCGTACAATAATTTTTTATTCAAAATATTATAAATAACTTTAATGTTTAAAAAGAGCAAATGAAAAGGGTGCTAAAACATTTGACAGCCACGGGCGCACATAAGTCAAAGTCAGGCACTGCGCCTGCGTACGCTCCTTGGGGTCGTACCTTACGACGTGTTCGCGGCCGCATCTCCCCTACCCTTCCCCAGACCGCTATCCTTCGAAACGAGACATCCATGGGATCCTAGTTACCAAATGCCAGTTTCCTGAAGAACACTGAGTCGGGCGTTGAACCCAAAAGCGTCGCTGGTTCTCCGCGGCACGGCCGGTCGACGAACAGCGAATGTATCGGGTAACAGAGAGAGATATTTTACCACAAAGAGTCGCTTTCACATTCCGTACGCTACCACCTCGGCACTAGTGATGGCAAATTTTACCAAAAAATCGATACGACGATGTTTCGATACATCACTAAAGGGTTTTCGATGTCGATGAAAACATCGATGTTTGAAACATGTCTTAATTATAGACTAATAAACAGGCTATTTTCCTTACCACTTTTAATTGCAGTACGTAAAAGGGATATATTTTATTGTTTGGTTACCAACATGTTAGTAGTATGTTAATAAAAATTGTTATCGAATGTAAGGAATAAAATTAACAATTAAGAAGTGTTTCGCTACTTTACCCTTCAGTCACTTCCTTTCATACAGCATCGAAGTAAAACCACCTAAAACTCCCACAGATTGCAAGGCGAAATATGCAGTGCGATAAAGAGGATGACGCAAAATAACGATATTGCTGTGAATTGCTGCTACTCTACAACGTGCCTAAATCCCTTTATTTAAAAAAAAATACAAAAATAAAATTGAAAAAAATCGATGTTTTTGCAATAAAATATCGATGTTGCAACAAAATATCGATGTGAAGAAATCATCGAAAGCAAAATATCGATGTTAATATATCGATGTTCCTGGTGGAAAACATCGATGTTTGAAAAACATGGACGCAAATACAGGAACAAAAAGTTTTGTTTCTGTCCCTAGGGCACGTTTGTTTAAAACTAACCGAGGGTCACCACCCAGGGCTGTCGCAGGCACAATTGCCATATACAAAAAACACGGGAAAGACTAAAGCTCCGCCGCTGCCCGACCAAATAAATAATACTAAACTTACCAACTGTCAGGTGAAGAATACTAAATGTGCGTCTTATTTTATTATTACTGTATAAGGGATAATATACACGAACGGTTTAATATCAAGAAATATTTTCTCCTTTTTCTTTTGGATTCGTTTGCAGAATTTTCAGTTCAGGCCCGTTCAGTTTGTTGTGGAAGTCACACAAAGGAACACTTCTGAATCGCAATAGAAACCGCTGTGTGCGCCACGATCGATCTCCTGCCGAAGGGGAAGGGGGAGGCGATTACGATGGGGAGGAGGAGGGGGGGGGGGAAGTGATGAAGACGCCCTGGCAATGCCCCAGGCATTTTTCGGGGCTACAAGACCTCGAATGCAGCTCCCTGGCCAGGCATCCCTGCCACAGATCGCTATCTAATCGAAACGTAAGCAGCCTAACTCTGAAGAATATTTGCCGAATACGTGATAATTCGCTGTCAATTTTTTTACGAAATTTTATAATTTAGAACAATTCGGCGAAGACATTAGGTGGTTGAAGGGACATATCCTCTTAATTATACTACAACGAATTGAAATATTTCTCCTCACAATAATTTAAATATCATAAACGTGGTAACAAAACGTGATAAAAAAATCATTACTATTGGAATATCCACTTCTGCCATTTACACCCAAATAAACTGTTATTAAAATTCTGACAAGGTGTCATGGAAACAGATCAACAGACGTTCTAACGTTTCGGGTGGAAGTTTCAAAATTTCTCAGGTAAATCTAAAATTTCTTGTATTTTTACCCAAATGGCGGTCGCGTGTGGAATTGCGCCGAAAGGCATCACTGTCACTCCTCCAATTAGCATCGCGCACAACAGCTACTCTTTCCCTCCGTGCCACAAATACGGATTCGAATGGCCGCCGATAGCTGGCAACCCAGTCTGCATGTAAGTATCAACACCACTGCACCAGCCACAATGGTGGGAAATGCTCTCAATTTAAATTGTTCATCAACGAAAGGGAATCCTACTGTGTACCGTGCGAACGAGAGAAATTCGTTCAAACCTTCTAAACACTTAGGCGAACTGTTTCTATTAATCAGATACCATCTTGACCATCAAAAACGAAAATTATGATTATTTTAGAGGCGATTTAAAATTATTAGTTAACATTTGTATTTTAAAAATTCTGAAAGACTTAAATATGATGTAGCAAGTACTATACTTCGGCTTCGGGATCAGTCTTGATCTCTACCAGAATTTTCGTCCCGTTTTTTCTATTCATTTGATCGACTGCAGATCTGCTCCCTTGCTTTGCTTCTCGACATACACTATGTAGCTTCACAAAGCGCACGTTTTGTAGAGGTCTCCTTTTGCGGTAGGAGGGGTGTGCGTTATTTGGGAAGCAATCAAAGTCGTAGTGGGCACAATAAAATCAAGTTCCTAGTTCGTTTGCCGAAGCAAATGAGTTTTCTTTTTCTCAGGAGCGAACATGTCTAATTTCAATTGTTGAAAACCACGCTGATTGGTACGATTACTTTTTTAAAACAAATATTTACAATCTATTTCAAAGGTGAAATAATCGATAAATACTTTAAAGAGCGGTATTAGCAATAAACAATGAAATACAAGTAAGAAATTCACCCATTGGCACTTCCCTTGGCAATCTTCCCAAATCTATAATAAAAAGATTAGAACATTATTATAATAATATTAGAATATTATTGTTGAGGACTGAGGATTAAGAATAGGATGAACAATATTTGAACAAAACAAGAGAACCTTTTTGGATAAACGTTAATTATTGGAACTGAGGGGGAGATGGTGAAAGGAAATTCTATTTAGAATAAACATTTCTTGGTTATTTTCAAATAGGTTTAGAGCTATATAATTGAGACGCATTTCCAAGGGTTGGTGATATTTTCATCTTATTTCTTGAATTTTTTCTTGAACTGTTGGTACATCGAAGTCTCATGATACTGCAGAATCTGATATGAACTAGGGCGCAGGTGAAGTGATTTTGAAAAGTTTCGACTAAATCTTTGCAAGATCAACAAATTAGTTTTGTTTATAAGTCGATTACCTTCAATTCAAGTCTGTATAATAAACGAGAGGGTGTAGGTATTCTCGAGCATATTTCTTGCGGTATTTCGTCACATACTTTTTACTGATTTTGGACGCTATTAAATTAATCTGCAGCACTGCAGTCAGTGAGCTGCAGTTCCACATATAAGAATCGGGGTTCCAATCCCGGACCATCTTTACGGAATTTGCGGTGGGCATGTTTGGAGTTAATAATAATAATAATAATAATAATAATAATAATAATAATAATAATAATAATAATAATAACGTAAGATATGCTTGTCAATGGTGATGGTCAGAAATGCTCTTTCGCCAGACGACAGTTACTCCACCTCGTTTAGTTGGAATTTGAATTAAAACTGGTGAATTAATCGCCAATTATTTTTAAAGAGGTAGAAGACTCCATTGCCAAATTGTGTGGTACTAGCCAGAACACGAGGTAGATAACTCGTTCTCCTGTACAGGTAGAACAGGTGGGATACTGCACTGGCACCTGAGAAATAAATCAAATCTATGATCAACACAAAACAATAATACTAACGCGTATGGTGAAATTCAAACAATCTCCATATTCATAGATTTTCGTAGATCCATATTTAATTACAACTCATTTATTTCTATTATTGTAAACGGGCGGCAGACTTAAATCAACATTTTTAACAATGATATTGAATGTATTAATTATCATTTGAACTGTATAATTCTAAATAACGTTTAACTATTATTGTACCTCAGCTTCTGAATCTATGACCCCCATCTCGGTCAGGTTTTTCGTCCAGTTTCCCCGATCGTTCGAGCACATGCTGAGATGGCTACTAGTTTTGTTTATGGACATTAATCTAACTTCACTCTCTGTGCATGTCTTCTAGAGTTCTGTGGGTAATACACTTATTCAAATTATCGTTGTTCACGTTCTACCGTCAGGGAATCGATTCCTTCACGAAGGGCACGATGAGGGATAAAAGAAAAAATCTATAGCTGATTTGTCTTTGCAAACCGTTTGTTTTTTCGTTGTTGTTGTTTTGTTTTTTTTACACTGGAACGAATTTTTCTTATCAATTCATGCCAAAAATAGTTATTTCCATTTGTATTCATAATTCAACTTGTTTAAGCTTTAGGGTAGGAATCCCAGAATTTAAGAAAACGTGTACAGAAAACTCTTCTCCCAATAGTACATCACAAACAGTTTTCAATTGTTTTTTGCGTTAAATACATAAAAAACAAAAGACGTCTTCAACAGTAAAAAAATCTTTACGGCCGTACGCCGTTAAAAGGAGCCAGAATGAGCAAAAATGATGAAAATATATTTTTTTTTTTACTTTTTGGAATCACTAATTACTTTATGGTTTACTAGTTCATTTCTGTGTGTTTACGGACCTGAAACAAAACACGTAATGGAATTGTTGATACCCTTGCAATTTTAACAAACCATGTAGCAAATTTTAACAAACCAAATTTATATACTTTAACGGGGAGGATTTAAAAAATGTTAAATACTTTAGACAATATTCCTAGAAATGTTATTTTTAAGAACAAAACCGATTACAGTGGACAAAAATTTATATTTAAAAAAACTAGTAATATTTTTTTTAAATAGCTTCGTTAAAATACTTATAAATAGAGCCCGGAAGTTTGGCAAAATGCTTTTTTGTTATTATTACGATTTTAACACTTTTAACAGTAGGAGTCACTTATATGTGCTCGTGGAATCATTTTAGAAGATTTTCATTTTGCCTTTTTTTGCCTATTTTAGCTTCTGATGCCTATTTTAGGTATTTTTGCCTTTTTTGCCTTTTTCGTCATTTTTTGCTTTTTGCTTAATTTTTTTTCTCTTTTTACCCTGGCACCGATTTCTATAGTATTGGAAGCCATGTGTTATATCGTTTTCTATCGATCTGCAAGCCAGAACAATACGTGGTCATCATTGTGTTTTGTCTTTCTCTGCAAGCGGAGGCATAGTATCAAAAAGGAAGTGTTGAACTCGGGCTCTAGGGTCAGGAAGTGTTAAAAGCCGCTGTGAGAAAGCGAGACGATACCCGCTAGGAACCTTCGATTTCTTTCACTGACACCCACAGGCTTCCTTTTGCCACGAGGGATTCCATCCCACACTACTAAAGCAGAGCGCCTTGGAGGTCCTATATGACATGCGATACGGCCCGGCACAATGGCGATTACACGAGTTCGAAGAACGAAAGTAATATCAGTGTTTTCACTGGTGCCATTTGAAGATTCTAAAGAGAATATTTCAGTTCGTTCTGTTACTTCGTAGGAATAACATTGTGTTAAAAAAACATTGTATTAATAATGCCGAAATTGAGCGTGCCCTTAAGTAGAAAGTTGCATCGCTATGTGCGTGAATTTGGCGAAGATGTAGTTTCCACCGATGGTGCTATTCTGTTTTGCAAATTGTGCGAGAAAGCTGTCAACCATGAAAAGAAGTACTTCACTTCTCAGCATATGGCAACAACAAAACATAAATCTGCAATCGCGAAGAAGAGTGGAAAAAAGGAACAACAGTTAATTTCGGCGGTGGACGCAACATCCAGTAGACAGTCCCAGTTTTCTCTCGATCTGTACAAGGCATTTATGAACGCTGGTATTCCTTTTTGTAAATTGGAAAATCAGACGTTTAGACACTTTTTAGAAAAATATACGAAAGAAATGGTACCATCAGAATCTACATTAAGGAAAACCTATCTGACCATCTGCTATGAAGAAACTTTAAATAGAATTCGTGAAGCAATTGGTGATAAAAACATTTGGATTTCCGTTGATGAAACTACGGACGCTACAGGACGCTATCTAGGTAATGTCGTCATTAGAACTATGGAACCGACTTACTGTGAGTTCTCAACTTTTCTTCTCACATCTGAAGAATTGGAGAAAGTGAATGGTACAACAATTGCTCAATTATTTACAAATTTCCTTACTACTTCTGTGGCCTGAAGGCATACGCCATGATAATGTTCTACTTTTCATCACTGACGCTGCCCTGTACATGAAGAAGGCAGCCAGAGCACTGAAAGTACTCTTCCCGAATATGCTTCATGTGACGTGTTTAATCCACGGACTTCACAGGATTGCTGAAGACATAAGATCTTTGCATCCTACGGTAGACAAGTTGATAAATACTAAAAAATACTAAAAAAGTGTTCTTGAAATCTCCTTCCCGTACCCGGATTTTCAGAAAAGAAGCGCCAGGATTAGCAGGTATTGACTAGATGGGGAACCTGGATATTCGCTGCGTATTACGCAAATCATCTAGACAAAATCCGCGACATATTTAAGGTTCTACCAGAAAATGAAGCCGCATCAGTACGTGAAGTGAAGAAGCTTTTGAGTACTGCAGAACTAAACAGTGAACTTGCGTTTATCCTCGCACATTATGGAAAGGAGCCTCAGATAATTGCAAATCTGAAAAAAAGGGACGAAAATCTTGTGTCAGCCATGAAAGTCTTTCAAGAAACATTAGAGAGTTTAATGCAGGTGCCTGGAGAAAAAGGTTTAGCTGTAGCACAAAAGTGCATAAGTGTCGTTAACGCGAATGAGGATTTGGAAAAACTGAAAACAATTTGTAGTGTTCTGAGCGGTGTACCTGGAGTTGATATTGATATGACTCCAAATTCAATAGCCTGCTTTATTAATGCTCCCATTTCTTCTGTTGAAGTTGAAAGGTCATTTTCGGCTGTGAAGAATATTCTTTCGGACAGACGGTTAAGTTTAAATGTAGAAAATCTGAAGAAATATTTAGTAGTTATGTGCAACCAAGAAAACAAAGATCAAGTTTCCATGTAAATGTTTCTGTATGATTCAGTGTTAATATAAAAACTTATTCATTTGAATCATAACAAAATTCTTTTCACTTCATTTCCTTTTCTATTATCATTTGTTAGATTTTACATGATTTTCTGTACCCTGCCATAACTAGAATAAATGTCTTTTTAGTGCCTATTTTCGTAAAAATAAATGCCTTTTTGCCTGCCTATTTCAGCCGAAATAAATGCCTGAACTTCCGGGCTCTACTTATAAATAACGAATCTAACCTCACATACAATTTGAAGTGTATAAATTAAATAGATTCTGAGAAAATGTTTCTTACATTAACATTGCGAGGCAGGCCATTCCGGATCCCCTTAAGAGAGAAGTTTGTCCCTCCAGTCGCACGAAGTCGATACTGAAAGAGCACAATACGAAAGGGTAGATAAGACCGATGTAAGTGGTGAGAATAGAGAGTTTTTGCAAGACGGTAAATCCATTGTCGTAGTACGTAAACATTACCGTCAATAGGAAATAACGTATCTTCAGAAAAATGAGTTTTTGCATGTCGCACAATCAAAAACATACGTTAAAACTTGTAACTAATTGGAACTGAATACGTTTAACAGGATCTAAAAGCTTTTATTGAACATCTATGTATCTTTGAGTCCATTTTTGATTTTATAAGCTTTACAAGGTAGTAAAACGTATGATAGACCCCTAAATGAAATCAAAGGAGCCTCAATATATACATGACGTCGAAATCCTAAACAATTAGGTTAGTTTATTCCTGACATATTTGATTTAACTTAAAAAAAATATCCATTAAGTTCCTGCCTTATTATATTGGTAATACGTGTATTGTATTTCACATTACTTCAATGCTTATTGTGTGTTAGTGTTGAATTCGTGTTTAGAGGTGGCGGCGAAAACTACGTACAGTGTAAGTTACGAACACATTAATTGTCGCAGATGACAAAACAGGGATAATGTCGGGACCCGTCAATGGAAATGCCGTCTTTTGATGCCGGCGCATGCGCAGTTCAGTTCTCCACAGAATTGTCGTGTTACGTCTTTCAAATGAACGACTTGCAAAACCTCTCTATTAACGCACTTGAGCGCCGCAAGAGGCTGCGCGCGCGACGAGGCCAATGCGAGCGCTGTCGCCGGCCACTCGGAAAGCGAAGCGCTGAGCGCGCGCGCGCACGTGTGCAGGCTCGAGCCCGACCCAGAGCCCTCGCGCTGCCCCGAAGCGTGCGCCGCGGCCGCCGCCGCCAAGTCTTGCTGCGCCCCCGTCGCCCCGCCCGCGCCCTGCCCGCCCGCGCCCGCGCCCACGCCCTGCCACCCGTGAGTCTGTGCATTCCACTCGACACACAAACACACGAACACACTGCCCGCCCACGCTCATGCCCTGCCACACCTGTGTGAGTGCATTCCACCCAACACACGAACACACTGCCCGCCCACGCCCACGCCCTGCCACCCGTGAGTCTGTGCATTCCACACGCCACACAAACACACTACACACACGAACACACTGTCCGTCACCGGCCGCCCCCACGCCCTGCCACTCGTGAGTGCATTCCATAGGCTACACAAACATACTACACACACGAACACACTACCCGCCCGCGACCACGCCCACGCCCTGCCACTCGTAAGTACATTCCACACACCACAAAAACACTATACACACACGAACACACTGTCCGCCCACGTCCGCTCCCACGCCCTGCCACCTGTGAGTGCGTGCATTCCACATTAATCACACAAACACACTGCCACCCCCACGCCCTGCCACCCGTGAGTGTATGCATTCCACACACCACACAAACACGCAGTAGTGGATCCAGGGGGGATATGCCCCCTCCAAAAGGCCTGGAGTTTTACTTTGTTACTTTCCTTTCTTCACAACATTTATTTAAATATTTATTTGTTAGAATTATGTAATTCTTTAAAAATTAATATTGCATAGTATCATATATACACTACAAAAATGATATACACTATAATAACAATTGTTTATTATGAAAAAAATATATGATGCACCCCAAAAAAAAATTATAGGCTGAATCCATCCCTACACACATGTACATATAGACGAACTCATTAAAAACACACATTCACTAACACACACTTCATGCACTGTCACAGACTTCATTCTTTAACGCATGTACAAGCACCAAACACATACTACCTGCACTAACACATGCTTCATACAGTAAGACCCGATTTACACACTTCCGAGGTGGCACAACAAAAATCCCGAAATCGTTCGTCCAACAGAAGCGTGAAGATTTTGTCTATCACATACTTCATGCATAATCACATACTATATAGTACACTAACACATGCTGCATTCCCTACAACGCATTGAATGTTACATTACCACATACTGTACGTACTCAAACGTAAACACATGCTGACCCTAAACTCATGAAACTCGATCACAAATGCACGGTATATAAAAGCAGATAATTCTCTAAGTTGAATCAACACATCTGCATTATTGGAATTTTCTCTTTAGTAGATTTTCACGCTGCCCTAAAATCAACTGCAATTAATTGGTTTTAATCAATTATTTTATTTGTCCTCTGGGATGGCTCATGGGCAGAGTACTAGCTTCCCGTGTTGTGGTCGCCGAGTTCGATTCCCGATCGAGGCACAAATATAGTTGTAGCTTTCCCTTACAATCGTCCCAGTTTCTGTAGCTGCCTGACGAAGAAAAGCTCAAGCAGGCGGATCTTGCTATTAACGGTGAAGAGAATACGTCATGTTTGCCTCATGTCGCTCTTACCCCCAAGCATGGGAATTTAACTAAGCCCAGGCAAGGAGGACTACATACCCAATAATGCCAAATACATACATATTTTATTTGTGTCTTTCTTACATTAATTCCCCTAATCGATCTGTTAATGATTTGGTTTCATCAAAGTCAAGAAGATGTATATACCATTAGGAGTAAATATGTCATTTTCATTACGAATAGTTGACATCGTTCCAATTACAGTCCGAATATAAAATTATAATAGATATCCGAAAGAAGAATATAGTGTCTACAAGAACTTTCCGAAATAAGTTAATTACGAGAGATCCCTAGAACCAACTCTCAATGTTTTGATCCCATATTAATAAGATATTATAGCTAGTTCTATGTTTTAACAATTATACAACAATAATTCATAACTTATCACCGTATCTATGAAACAGTAATTCAGATTCATCCGGGGCCAAGCATTTGGCAGAACAAAATTTACAAGTAAAAAAATATCTTATTGTAATCTAAATTTCCTCTTCCAAGCCATTGTTTCACAAAGGAAACTCTCAAACCAACCCTTTGGGCTACTGAACTTCCGTGTTAGCATATTTTGGTAAGTCATTTCATGATAGCCCACGATAATTCAGAAAGTGCCCTGTCTTGTATATTTTCAAGAATTATAACGTGTGGGGGACTGCTGATGTTTGGGGTAGCACCAGCGAGAAAAGTACTTGCACGGAGGAGACTATTCGAGGCGTGTGAACTCGGAGCCAGACGTTTTATTTACTTTCAATTTCAAAGTTGGTTTGGTATGTCTGTGTCCAGCGTCCGAAGCCAACCAAATAATTAAATACTAAGACCTACAGAATGTAGCTTTTCTCTCTCCCTCAAACGACGTACGGTTTTCAAAATTAAATTAATAAATTACTTAACTTCATTCTTTAGTAATATTCAATGAATTGCGAATGATTTCTTCTGGCAAAGAACCTAGTAACGATAGTGGTTTTATATTTGAGTTTCGATGGGCGATGGCATTTTTGAACCCGATCGTTTATTTATTTTCTTCTCCCTCTAAAAATGTCTCCAAATAAGTGTCCACTGTCTTACAGTTCGTTACATTAAATGCTGCAACGATTAGAGGACTATTGTGCTCCACACAACCGCAACCATTAAGATGTTTTTTCGATAATTTCATAGTATTTCATATCATTTATGTTGATATAAGTGTGTATAAGTGATTGGACATTCTTCTTTTATGAAGCAACGTTCACTTTCGAACTCCTAAAAATCGTCGACAATACTCCAAGCACAGACTTCAAAATATGACAATTGTGTTTGCCAGGAGCATACTAGTTTTTCAATCCTGCCTTGGGTACATTGCGTAAAAATTCCTGAAAATAAATGACCTCTCAGGCAGCTGATGCTGGACAAAAGTTTTACCGCAGTAAGGGAAGGTTTTAAGGGATAGGTTGAAAAGTTTGGACAGTTGTCATAGTCTGTCAACCCAACCGAATCCGTCCAATCCATCCCTTCAAACTGACCCAATCCAACCCAACCCAATCCATCGCAATCCAAACGAACCAACACGACACAACTTCACAGAACCAAGCCAAGCCAACCCACCGATAATCGAACAAAAAACAACCCAACACTCTCGCGACAAAATGCATTACTACAATCACTGAAACCGCAGCACAGAGAAATAGCCATAGTATTGTAGCATAGAGAAATAGCCATAGTACCGTAGCATGGAGAAACAGCCATATTACCGTGGCATAGAGAAACAGTCATATTGCCGTAGTATAAAGTTATAGCAATATTACTGTAGAATGGAGAAATAGCCATATTACCGTAGCATGGAGAAATTGTCATATTACCGTAGCATAGAGAAACTGCCATATTGGAGTAGCATAAAGAAATAGCTATATTACTGTAGCATGGAGAAATAGGCATATTACCGTAGAATAGAGAAATAGCCATATTGCCGTAGCATAAAGAAATAGCGATATCACTGTAGCATGGAGAAATAGCTATATTACCGTAGCATAAAGAAATAGTCATATTACTGTAGCATAAAGAAATAGCCATATGGAGAAATAGCGCAGGATAAAGAAAAGCCATATTTGTGTAGCATAATAAAATGTGTGCCGCAGAGCCTCCCGGCCGTGCTCCGCGCCGTGCGGACTGCCCGCGTCGTGCCCGGTGAGTGATGGGGCAGCCGTTCCCCCCGCCCCCGCTGGGGCCGCGCATGCTGCGCTGCCACCACCCGGCCGTGCCCGCCGTCGCGCCGCACCCCACGCACGAGCCCTGCTCGCTGCCCTTCCCGCGCACCTCCTGCCTCCGCGTGCAGGACGTCCCCAAGGTGCCCTCCCCTCTCCTCTCCTCTCCCCCTCTCGGCCAGGGGAGCGGCAAGCACCCCTCGATCTTATCCCTTCTGGGTTGTCCTCCCCACTGTCGCACGTATTTTTGTTACACTTTTTTTTTCATTTATTTGTTTGGACAAAATAACTGTATGCTATGAAATGTTTTTCGTAATCTGTAGTTTTTCGCATATTTTACTAACTGATGTTGGATTTAGTTGAACCTAGTGATGGCAAATTTTACCAAAACATCGATACATCGATGCTTAGATACATCACAAAGGGTTTTCGATGTCGATGAAAACATCGATGTTTTAATTACAGACTTATAAACATGCTATTTTCCAATCCATTTTAAATGACAGTACGTAAAAGGGATATATTTTATTATTTGGTTAGCAGTTAGTACCATGTTAGTAGCATGTTAGTAAAATTTATTATCGAATGTAAGGAATAAAATTAACAATAAAGAATATCGTGTTTCGCTACTTTACCCTTCAGTCACTTCCTTTCATACACCATCGAAATAAAACAACCTAAAATTCCCTTAGATAGCACAGGCGAAATGTGCAGCGTGGTAAAGAGGATGACGCCAAACAACGATATTGCTGTGGATTGCTGGTACACTACAACGTGCCACCCTTTATTTTAAAAAAATAATAAAAATTTAAAAACATAGATGTTTTTGAAACACAATATCGATGAGAAGTAAACATCGAAAGCAAAATATCAATGTTTCTCGTGGAACACATCAATGTTTTAAAAACATCATGTATTACCATCACTAGCTGAATCTAAGAGTGCTTTTGCAATTCAACTCGTGTGGCTTTTCTGAAACGTCCAACGATGTGCATCCCTAGTGCGCGCCTAGGTCAGAGATATTTAATCCTTTTGCCTCTGCAGATCTCGAGTTCCGAAGCGTGCGATTCTCTGGACATGCGCGCGACGCTGACGTTGTACACAGTCGTGCAGGAGCGATTGCCTGTTGTAGAGCGAGTAGGAGAGGTAGTCGAAGAAGAGCAGTTCATGCAAGGAACATGTAGAGTGGGATTTCATTTATCTTAGTTATACTTAGTAATATTTACTCCTGATTATAAAGCATTTCGTGAGGCACCGGTTTTCGGTATAAGAAATATCTTTGATAGCGTCAGAACATGACCTGCTTAACACTAGTGTATGAGGCGTTGCCTAACAGACAGTGGTAAATATCACATCTGTAATTTTGTTAAATGGAATTTCCCATCGTATGTTCATTGTGAACATGTGATCTCGATCCCAAAAGTTTGTAACATTTTGAGACATCTGTATTTTAATTCAAAGCGCTAACGTTTTAACATGAAAATGTTTCAAGGAAGGCTTTCAAGGAAAATCACGAAACATTTGAACTTTACTGTGAAGCGACGTGTTGTCCCATCCGCAATTCATGACACGTTCTTGTAAGACGCATTGCCTATATCAACTGGTGCCAACGTAAAAAAACACAAAATGGTCGGGAATTCGTAATAGTACTACGTTTTTTGCTCATATACGTGGGATTGCTTTTACCAAGAAGAACCTTTTGTCTAAACGAAGGGCGCTCATGGTAACTTACCTCACACTGGGCTCTTGAGCCGTCGATGTTAAGATTCTTTTTTGAGTTGATGATAACTCATTGCCCAAAATTCGTTGAATTTTAAGTTCTTAGATCCAATGAATATTTTCACACTAGTTCAAATGCGCTATTTAACTCAAGCATATTTTCTACACCAGTTCAAAAATCGAATGAGCCATTCAACTCAAGCGCGTTTTCTATTTTCTTACACTTGTAATTTGGGCTTTAATATAGGGGTAAAGCTAGGGCAGCAATTGCTTTCATTGGAAGGGGTGGAGGATAACTCATTAATGCACTCAATGTCCGCCAGTTCAAAAACAAGACGAGATAATCAACTCAACCACGTTTTCAACTTTCTTTCGCGCTTGGTTGAGGCTGTGGCACATTTTCTTCGTTTTTACATTAATAGTCGGGGTGAACATTAGGAATAGGGAGGAGCAAAATCTGCTTCTCTTAGAGGAAGAAAACGTTACGCAAGCGCGTGAGTGTCAGTTCAGTAACCACCATCAATGTACAGACGTGAACAGTGGCGGCTGCAGGCTGTGTGACCAGGGAGAGCACGAAATATAAAACAATGATCGACCTATTTCTGTCAATGAACGCTTGATTGATGAACGTCTAGGTGGCCCCAATTATTTTGCTAATATTCAATCTTTATAAGTCAAGTTTTTGTTTCGTAAATATCTAGTGCCAATATGATATGTATGCCAATGGGGTGAGGATGTGACTTCATATATTTTTTGTTCCATGTTTAACTTAACACACATTTACAAATACTCGCATACATGGCAAATGACAAATGTATATTCATCTTTCAAAGTGAGTGTGCCTTATCGGCACCTAGGTTCGCTGGTCAGGCTTTCGCCTTGCTTTCAGCTCGAGCATGGGCTAGCGCTGGAAAGCTGCCTTAATAACAAATGATTTCGCGTAGAAGCATTAAAAAAATCGAGTTCTTAAGCAGCGCTAAGGTCGTGTCGAACGCGATTGCCAGTGTCAGAACTGTCGGAACCACACTGCGCGTTCCAGCGTAGTCGCACAGGATCTGTGACCGGCGAGTGCGATCAGTTCACTTAACCCCCTCTCACTTTCCCAGGACGTCGACGAAGCCTGGTGTCACAGGGTCAAGCGCCGGCCGTAGGCCTCCTGTGACCAATGCCCTGTTGCGAAATACCGATACTCGTAATCGCCTCCGAGTATTCAGTCGCTGTCTCGAGGAGAATTCTAGCGGCCGGCTGCTCTAATCGGTAGTTTTCCGTGGTTTCTCCGGTCAACACCAGGCGAATGCCGGAGTAGTACCCTACCAAACGGGCCACGGACCGCGCGTGATCTGTCCTTCCCCTTCCTTGTCCTATCCTCTCCCCTTACACACTCACTAACACTAACATGCACTACACTACCACATCTTCCGGGAGACCGCTCGGGAGTTTAGAGCTTGTCCCGGCTGGGGCGGTGCCCCGCTGGTGGGAGAGTCCTGGTTAGGGGGTAACCCCACTAGCCGACGGGAGGTCGGTGCCGATCTCACCATCCAGCGAGGGGAAAATCACCGCCACCTCCAGAGAAAAACATGCACTACACTAACGGGACTAATGACCGAAGCAGTTGACGCGCCCGGAAACACGAAAAAGTCAATCAACCAATCAATCAAAGCCTCCGAGTAAAGGATAAAAAAGCTCGGTCGTAAAGCAAAAGTATACAAAACAATGTAAGGCATTTCACAATTCAAAAACAAAATCCGAGCGAGAAGGCGACGGCCATCTCGGATGGCGACAGCTGTCGGAGAGTCACATTTCGCGAAGATAAAGTTGCAGCACATGTTGGATGGGATGAAATAGAGATTTGGGAGAGATGGAGCCCCAAGAGCGAGATCAGGTTGGAACTTTACGTCGTCTGCTTTCCCTGGACGCTAAAAAGGAGTGTCGTGTCCTCGATACATTCTTAATAAAATATATTTATTGATACAATTAAATTTCCTAAGATCGTGAAGTGCTGAGCGCAATAATGTTCTAACGTCCAAAAAAAACAACAATAATTGACACCATTTGTTATCTAAGAATGTGAACTATCCTTGCATATTGTTGGTTTTACCAGTTTTACCCTATAAAGTTAAGAATGAAGTATCTCTTTTTTTCTCTTCACAACACTTTCTAACCACAACTACTGTACATAACTTTAACTTGATTTTCTCCGTTTTCTTAATAAGTGGCACAGACAACTATTGTGCTGATCCCTTCGCGAACTGACGAAAAACTGCAACTAACTGGTTATAAGATGTCAGTATTATTTGAATTGTTATTAAAATTATTAATATTGATCCAGTTATGCTTTTGGCGAGTATAATGTTTTAATGCACGTCGTTTGCCGAAGCGTCGTAAATCGGTCACCCCTAAGGTAGAACCTCAATTGCATGGGTGTGTAGGAACGATTTCGAGATGTAAATGGCGCGAAACACATCCAGATATTGTTACAAAATCATTCTTCTACAATGTTTCCATGGGTTCACATCTTAGTGCATCGGTTATATTGTTCTTTTGTATTATACCAGCACTACCATCTTCGCACCCCTACGTATTACCTCTGGACTTGACGCCCGCGAATATATTTTTGAAAAATATGTAAGGCATACTGATAAATGGATCACAAAAGAAATGTGGGAATGTAATTAAGTACTCGCAGAAAGAGAATTCGCTCCCGTCACAACCTGATTCTTGTCATGACAGAGCTAGTTGTGCTGTACTGTTTTGTGATTTTACCTAGAATTGTTTGTTTTTTTCGTGAAATAATCGGAAAGTGATTTTTTTAAATATTTTGGACAATTTATAAAATTCAATTTAAAAGAACAAATAGCTGTTGTACCGAAAGAAGGTTCAATTCCGACACAACCGGAGCTCCAATGCGGCACCAGCAAGAGAGTGAAATTGCAGTTGTCCACCACATGATGTGATAAAGCGTTCTGGTTAAGAGGATGCGAACAAAGACAAATTCTTCCATGATTTCCAGGCGTTCTATTTTTAAATTGGAGGGATGTTTGGACAAATGTTGGTTGCAATAACATTAAAAAGTAAGAGGCAGAATTCAGAGGCACGTAAAATTACGGAACACATTGGTCGTTTGTTAAAATAAATTCTTTGCATTGCTTTTGTTTTCACGAAATATTTGCAAATGGAAGCTGACAAAGTCATGAAACCATTACTTCCCACGAAAAGTGAAGACAGGCATGAGAGAGAATTCAACATGTATAAATATTGGGGAAAAATAATCACTTCTGGCACAGCTTTGCTATAGCGTACTTTTTTTAAACTGGTAAACACAACTGACATTTACATTTTTGCATTGGCGACTACAAATACCTTGGCTACGTCTGTATTATAGTTTTTTAAATAAACGATTTGGCCCCTTTCTTGAATTCTAAGTGTGCATTTTTAATTGCACGGTGGAATTTTAATTGCACGCGTGCTATTGACATAGAGATAATCAACGATTTTTCGCGGAATTAATGAGCATATTTAGTTAACTAAACGAAAAAAAATAATATCGCATTGGTCTAGCATTAACTGAAGCAGCCATTGTTTCTAGTGGAAAATATAAAGTACGCAAAATCTTCATGTTTCGTCCAGTTTAAGTGACAATTTGTACGTATGTGTGACACGTACCACTTGTTTGTTGTGTTTAATTTAGAGTAGTAGTATTTTTTCAATTGACTTTTTCCTCCTCTTAAGAAACGCGCACGGGTCATCTTTGTATCTTAGGCTCCCTGTTTGATCATTGTTGCAACAGCTGACTGTGAGCCGTGAAGAAATGTTCCACTCTCACTTTCGTTTTATTATCCGCGACGCACTTGTGTAAACGTACAGGACAAAACGTGGCCTTGTAATTACTTTTATAATAATTCTAAAGTCGTAAACCCCACGCCATTCCCTACTACTAAATAATTTCTCTTAAAAATCGAAGGTAATTCAATTTATTCGAAAAGTTAAACAACGTTAGGATCACTATATCTACCGCGCATTATTGTCCAAATGGTCAGTATTGTTGGGCGAAAACTGCATTTCAGAATCGTGAACCATTTAAAAATTATTAGAAATGACCATAGCTGATAATCATGCGTAATATACAATTTTAAGATTAACATTAATTCTAGATAAATTTAAACGCATGCCTCCTTCATAAGGAATATAGACTCAGGCTACTCTGAATATAGAAAACAATTTTTTCTGTGCCAACATTTTTTCATGATTTTCTGGCGTGACAATTCGCCATTTACGCTTTGCTACTGCGTTTGTATTTGCACTTCGTTGTGTTCAACTGCGGTGTGGATAATGTTTCAGTCTACCTTGACATCGAAGAGCATGCGTGCCGCACTCATGCCGTACGACTACCAGACTACGGTTTATAAGGTGAGAGCAACGTTACCAATCAGGATAGCTGATACTCGAAGTCAAGAAAGATGCGACTTGAAAGCAATTGGTACATTGAAACAAATTTAGTAAGACAAAAGAGCAACTTTATCTGAGAGTTTTCCACGCCACTAGAAACTAACGTTTTACAATTGGGTTCTTCCCCAAAGTTGTGTCGTCTTTTGTGTTAGTCACGAGAACTACCGCAGGAGTCGTTCTCTCTACACTGTCTTGACTTATGTCGCAAAATGTTCTTTCACTAGCCATATTCGTAAAATATTTGAAAGAGGTCACACATAAGATACATAACAAGACATTCGGTACATACTACTGAAATTTAATTCTATTTCAAAAAATACAACAAAAAAATGTAGCACATGTTTTATATTAACCTAAGTAAAAGTTTACTCTTGCAAAAACGAATGTAGAATGTACTGCCAAACCACATACGGTTTTGTGAGCACATTGAGTTACTATCACGTTATTATCTCAAAGGATGTGGCGAATTCCATTCGCAGAATATTATAGAAATGAAGACATGTTGTTTTAGATTTGGGATTTACATTTTTCCATAAAATATGAATTCAACAGTGCAATCCTGAAGAGCAAGTGATCCATGTGTTTAAAAAAATACGGGTTTTCGTTTAGAAAGCCGTTTGAGCTTTCTACACAATGTAATTGCGTACATTTTTACAAAAGGTAGGTGCCCGAGATCTGTTATCACTTGATTTTATGAACAGGTTTTGTAGTATAAACACTACATATTATTAAACATAAATACCTTAAAATGAATAGAATGAACTCATTTGTCCTTTACTGCCCTCATTTGTTCTTTACTTCGTTTTGTCGTGCGTATCGCATCGATCTATCGCAAGTAAGCCAGTGAGAGTAAGGTTATTGTTAATGAAGCGAAAATAACGAGTTGCTGTAACACCATTAAAAGCAACTTTTTATATTATACTACGTAAAGATTAAATGTTCTTAAAAGTTAATTATCCAATTACGTCGTTGGCTAAACAGGTATTCTCCTCGTTAAATACTTATTACATTCTATAAATTATGACTGTTAATGTATGTTCTATGGCTAAAGGATTTTCCTAAGCATTGTGTTTATTCTGACAAATTCGAAATAGAAGTTCACTGCTAGTTGTGAAATGTCTTTCATACGTAAACAATAAAGCATTTTCTATTTTGATTTTTATTTGAAAACTTCTGAAAGGCACAAGCTCATTAAGGAGCACAATTTAAAAGAAATGCTTGGCTACGCACATCGAGAACGTCACTTCTATAAATACATTTCATAGAGACGTTTGGCTGTGGCGCGGTGCGACCGCGGTAGGCGGAAACCGCAAGCGGGACCCCAGCGAAGGGAAACTGCATCTTGTCACCCCTCCCCCCGCTTCCGGGGCGCCCTCACAGCCTTGTCTACAGATATGATACTACCCTTCCTCGCGACAAAACAAACATTGCATTTCCTTCGCTTCACGTATAACTGTTTTCGCAGACAAAAGACAGACGAAACAGACGAAGACACAGGAAACAAAAACGGTGTCGGTGCACAACACAAGTGGCACTTGCGGTGGTTCAAAAGGGCACAAAAAGTATCGTGTTAGCTACTTTCTTCATCTCTTTGGTTCAGACTAGCGTTTCGGTTTGTCCCTATCCTCTTCACATTCCATCTGCACTATCCTGAGACGGAATATTTTTTATAAAATATTAAGTTCAAAAAGGAATTTTAAGACAAAAATACTGGAACACATTTTCT
Organism: Teleogryllus occipitalis; assembly: GCA_011170035.1. Taxonomy (NCBI): domain Eukaryota; kingdom Metazoa; phylum Arthropoda; class Insecta; order Orthoptera; family Gryllidae; genus Teleogryllus; species Teleogryllus occipitalis. The sequence continues at coordinate 71,710 of BLKR01003610.1, read as the reverse complement.
CTGGTTTTGTTCTTTTTCGTCCTTGATAAAAGTCGTTTTTCACGCAGACCTTGATGCGATTGTTCGAAATACTGGTTTGCTCTAAATTGTTGGTTCTTTTTCGAAGTACATATCAGATTGTGAATATTAACATTAGTCTACAAAATTATGAATGAATTTATGAATGGAAAAGATACATTACTTTCGCTTAAAAGTACATGACATTGTAATTGAATACAATACAATAACTGAATGTTACATTGACACTTGAAAAAAAAGGAAAAACCACCATATCCCCAAAAGCAAATAGAACCTGCTGTCATATGGAAAATGAGTAACTAATAATTACGTACACATTTCATCCCAAATGAAATTGCAACCGCTTATAATATTTAAACATTCTTGACTGTTTCAAAATAAGCCCTTTGATACTAACTTCTTGTTACTGTAATGCTGAAATCACGTCAGCATTGCTGATTTCGCAATTGCCTCTTCGACCGCAATCTAATCAAAGTTTGTGGCTGAGCGCAAGTTAGCTTCATGAGTTTACAACTTCTCGAGAGAACAATCTCAACTAATTTTTTAAATGAAAATAGATCTTGAGACATATAAATGCAGTTTCAATTTATTATTATTTTTTTTAGCCCTCAACTTTTACACTGGTATGCAATACAAATAAAATACTTCCGATTTATGCGAGACAGGCCTTAAACCGTGCGTTACGTTATGAAGTCGCAGTACTGTGCGTGAGTAGTTAATACAGTCGACGCCGGTTATAGTGAACTTCTGGGGACTAACATGGGACTAGTGAACTTCTGGGGACACTTCACTATGTCCGATGTCAAAATTAATTGGAATTCCTCCACAATTATTGGTTTTACTAACCTAAAGATACAGTCAAATACGTTAAACGCACGAACTGGAAATTTCAATATCTTTATTTGTATGTATTTAAAAATTAATTATTTTCAATTGTTTGCATTGTACATTTTTCATTAGATCGTTCATCACAGTTCTCTCCACTTGATTCTGCATTGTCCTCTGCCTCCCAGTATCTTCATGTAGTTTTGATACCTTTCAATGCCTCTGTTGGAACGCCATCCCACTCTCCGAAGGCCCTTTTAATCGTTTAATATAAGATATCCAATTAATTTCGAGGACTTATTTCCTAGGTTCACTGTAGCCGAGGTTCAGGTTCACTGTAGCCGAATATTCTTAAGCTTATTTGTAATGGAAGTGAAACGGGACCAGTGACTTAAGTTCACTATAACCAAGGGTTCACTATATCCGAGTTCACTATAACCGGAGTCGACTGTAATATTCCTAAGCGTTTATTAACAAACATAAAAGTTTCGTGATCCTAAAAGTTTCTTACCGGTCTCCCAAAAGGGTCTCATTTTGACGATTACTTTGCATATACTATTTTGTTTTAAAACTGAAAATGACTTTATGCAGGGACCCCATTCCCAAGGATTCTGATAACTCCTGCTGTAGAGAGGGGGAAACCTACAAAATGGGTATGAATCGTCAGTCCAAAAAGGGTGCTGCAGGTTGCAAGTGCACTTGCTGCTTTACTTTTTATCATTCAATTCAATTCAATGGTGGCTTGCTTTATGTGACAAGTTTCAAGTCTTTGTAGTATCTATGGATAAATGAACTATTAATAGATTTACTATTTTATATTTTCGTCTTAAATCAGGCCGATGTAGGACTGAGGGGTAATTCCCTCTTCCGCAGGAGCACACAAAGTAGTTTCGGACCAATTGTTTCTTACAGTTCAAAGCCGCAATCTTTCCTTAGCAAGGCTCTCCAACCTACGGACCAACGGTGATGTCGACCACATTGATTTGCCTATTCCTGTTTTAAATCCGGTCAGTTATGAATAGTCGTAGTAGTGCGTCCTGCCACTACAGTGCTGTGCCATTGAAAATGGCATTCTTCAGTTTCGAAAACACTGCTACGAAAGAAGAATAAACACTTATACTAGAGAAATTGGGTTCTTTTAACACGCATTGTTGCGCAATCTGTTGATGCAGAATTCTTGTCACAGCATCATGACGTCATGCGTAATCAAATGAAAGCTTCAGCTTCCTCGGCCAGAGTCAATAGATTCTTGGTTATCCGGAAGGCACCGCCTCTTTGGAACAGTTACCGTTTTGGTCGTTTTGGCGTTAGCGTTTTGTCATTCTGTGGCCTTCTTCAGGGCGAAAGGTAGTGTGCATATGGGTTTATAAAGGACATCCCACTCCTCTTCCTGGCTGTCGTTTGATTGGACAATCGGGCAATGTGGAGAAAGCATCAACCAACCAGGCAACGGTCCTTCTGGACAGGGTGATTGCCGGCAGCCAGGTACAGGGGCACCAACTTCATACATCGGTGCGCAGCCCACCTCCGCGCATTTCGCCCGGAGACAGTTCGCAATATGAAGGCTGAAACGCTGGCAACTGTGCCTGCGGCGCACCATCTTCCGGACTAGGGATGTGATATCAATGAACATATTTTCCTAACATCGATATTTTTTATAAAAAAAAAAAATTATTTCAGCTGATGTTCTTCAACATCGATGATTAGGGTTTAATGTCTTTTCGTGGTTGATATGTTATTTTTGAATGAAAAAAGTACAAGAATAGAAACTATAATAAATGTCAGACGTTCATAAATTCATCTTTAGAGCAATGTCACCAAGGGTGAAAAATAAGTTAGTTGGATTTTTTTGATAAACATAGAGAATTATTTTTATACTATCAAATCAGATACTATTAAGGTTTGTTTATTGTTCTCATACATTTTTGAGTTACGTAAATCTCAGTTAATCATGAATAAATTCTACCATCACGACATAAAATTTCTCCCCCTCACTCAAGTGCCCACTGATTTCAGAGATTACTCAGATAGTTTTAAAAATTCCTCTATTTCAAACATCGACAGTTATAGGTCAACGTATTTTGAACATCGATTAATAAAACAGGAACACTGCCGTTTTGGAACGTCGATGTCTCCCAGCCAGCCGATTGTACGAGGGTAATGCCAAAAGTAAGGTCTCCTATTTTTTTATAAGTACAGAACTCTGTTTGTGAGACAGTCACACTGTTATGAAGAGTGCTTCCCGCCCCACATGCGCACGCCGCGCTGAGGCGTTCGGTCCCCCATCCACCCACCCACCCTATAGTCCCGACTTGGCGCCCAGTGACTATCACCTGTTCTCTAAGTTGAAAGAACATTTGGCCGGAAAGCGATTCAGCTCCGACGACGAGGTGAAAGAAGAGGTTCATAACTTTCTGAACAGCATGGCGGCGAGCTGGTATGACATGGGCGTACAAAAACTGTCACAGCGACTACAAAAATGCATCGACAGAAATGGTGATTACGTCGAAAAATAGCTAAATATTCAAGCTGTAAACTGATGTAAACCATTGTAGAAATAAACCGGTCAATGTGCTTATAAAAAATAGAAGCCCTTACTTTTGGGATGACCTTCGCATCTCGCTTGCAACGTGCGCGCGGCGTGTGCGCAGTTGGACTTCTGCTCGCCGCCGTGCACGCGCACCAAGGTGCAGGTGCCGTGCCCCAAGCGCGGCGCGCCGCTGGGCCGCACGGCCGGCATCATCGCCGAGTACGTGGGCACGTGCGGCGGTGGCCCCATCAAGCCCCAGCCACGGCGCGTCTACGGCGTCATGGGTACGCAATACACGGGGGCTCGCGGACGCGGGGAGGCTGCGTTTTAAAGACACGCCCTCACACGTAGGGGTGGGTGATTCGACTCTCGGCCTGGGTGAAAATGAATCTATAGCTCTCTAATACAAATACCGGGAGCGGTAGCTCAGTGCGTCAACTGATGTCACTGCAGCGCCTGTGACCGGGAGGTCCTACGTTCCCACTCCCCACGGCGGCAGGATTTTCGACACTAGCTTTTCAGCTGGGTCGAATTCAGTCGCTGTCTGGAGGAGAATTCTAGCGGCCGGCTGATCTGAGCGGTAGTTTTCCGTGGTTTCTCCGATCAACACCAGGCGAATGCCGGAGCAGAACCCTATCAAACGGGCCACGGACCGCGCGCGATCTGTCCTTCCTTTTCCTTGTCCTATCCTCTCCCCTTACACACACATTTACTCTAACATGCACTACACTACCACATATTCCGGGAGATTGGTCGGGAGCTTAGAGCTTGTCCCGGCTGGGGCGGTGCCCCGCTGGTGGGAGAGTCCTGGTTAGGGGGAAACCCCACTAGCCGACGGTAGGTCGGCGCCGGATCTCGCCATCCAGCGGGGGAAGATCACCGCTATCTCCCGAGAGAAAACATGCACTACACTAACGGGACTAATGACCAAAGCAGTTGACGTGCCCGGAAACAGGAAAAATCAATCAATCAATCGAGGACGCGGGGAGGCTGCGCTTTAAAGACAAACCCTCACATGTAAGGGTGGGCGATTCGACTCTCGGCCTGGGCAAAAATGAAGCTATAGCTCTCTAATACAAATCGTTTCCGTTTCTAAACTGTGGCTTAGGTGTCTCAATTACATTGTACGCGCACGTTTTCTTGAGCACCGGAATACCTACCCTCACTCCTCTACCAAAATTAGTTGAATTAAGAATAAATTATAGCAACAAGTGTGGGAGACAAAATCTGATAACCAGAAATGTTCGCTTCCGTGTAACAGAAACTATTTTGCATCGAAAAACGCACTACAAATGTGATATAAAATTCCTTTTGTGAAAATAACCGAACTCCCCACTCCTCTCACAACTAGCGTAGCGAGGGCTCAAGAAAAAGTACGTGGATAGTATCAACTAATGGCACTACAGTTCACTCGTCCACTTAGTCACTCATCCATTTACTATATTCGGTACTCACTAAATCACTAACCCATTCGTTCACTCAGTCACACATCCGAGCACTCTCCTTATCGACTCATTCATTCACTCACCGAATGGACGCGCGCAGGCCCGCCGCCGCTGCGCTACTCGTTCGGGCGCACGGAGTACCAGGCGAAGGTGGGGCGTCTGGGCGCCGCCATCCTCAAGTGCCGCGCCAAGCGCGCCGCCACATGCACGTGCCTGGTGCCGTACGGGACGGCGCCGCCCTGCCGCTGCGTGGGGCGTGGCCCGTGCCGGCCGCCCTGCGCGCCCGCGCCCTGCGGCCGCCCCGCGCGCCCCGACCCGTGCCCGGCCACCGTCCACCTGGGGCCCTGCGCCGGCAAGCCCTGCGGACGCGTCAAGCGCAGCCCCTGACCACTCCCACCCAACGCAATAAACCTCTCGGATGAGTCTTTTTTCTTAACGCTGGCTTCATTTTATTGCATCCTGTAACCCTAAGGCCACCTTCACACGGTGCCACTCGGTGGCGCCACTGAGACGGAACCACTCGGTGGCGCCTCCGAGAAGCGGCATAGTCCTTCACATGGAACCACTCGGTGGCGCCTCCGAGAAGCGGCATAGTCCTTCACATGGAACCACTCGGTGGCGCCTCCGAGAAGCGGCACAGCCCTTCACACGGAGCCACTCGGTGGTGCCTTCGAGAAGTGGCACAGCCCCTCACACGGAGCCACTCGGTGGCGCCTCCGAGAAGCGGCACAGCCCTTCACACGGAGCCACCGCTGACCACCAAAGAGCGCGGAAAGTTTCGTGGGTCACACCGCTGCGGGCTTCCGAAAAGCAACCTGCAGGTAAAACCGTATTGGAGTGGTCTAGTACGAAATTCACCATTTAGAACTGTTCTGTTGGCGGTGGCGATAGGTCGCCACTAAGTGCGACAGCAGCGTGACAGCGTCTCTCGTGCGAATACCTCCATTTAAACCAATGCTTTTCCTAGCAGACGCGCCACTCGGAAGCGCTGGTAAGTGGCGCCATGTGTAGGGGCCCTAAAGAGCCCCATTCACGCTCAAACTGGGCTCGGGTTGTACCGGTTTTACCATGGACGGCCGGCAAGCCTGGCTTGTACCTATTGTAAATATATCGCCGCCGCATTGTTTCCCTCAGTTGTACAGAAGGCAAGTACATTTGTTTCCAATTGACCTGATCCTATTGATTATTTCCCCTTCTGTTCCAATCGGGAAACAATGTGGGTACGACAGATTTACACTCGGTAAACCCTGCGCTGCCCCTGCCCCGCCCACCCGCCCGCTCCCATGCGCAACGTCAACGCAGATACGAGTTTGAATCTCCGACGATATCATGGACGATAATCGCTCTTGCAGAAAGTGTACCTTTTCGAAGATTTTACTTACTATTTGCGTACATATTCAAAATATATTTAGTATATATAAATCCTACTCATAGTCATTAGAATCACTACAGAACTATACTAATATATAAAGGCAGAAGTGCGTTGTCTTACAGCGCGGTAATCTCTGAATCTACCGAACCAATACCGAAGAAACTTTTGTGCTAACATCCTCTAAAGGTCTGGAAAACTATAGGGTATGATTTAGAACCATAAACCGTAATATATTTACAAAATAATTACTTTTCTGGGCGTGTTTGGTAGAATGTTTGATAAAACTTTGGGTGCGTGGCCGGGCAGAGCATGGTAGGAAGAAGCAGGGACGAGAAGGGATACAATGGAAGAGGTAGAGGTAGGCCCCGCTGCAGGGCATGAAAATACAAAATTCCTCTTCCTGCCTTAATTTACTGTAATCAATGCCCGAGCAACGCCGGGTACTTCAGCTAGTAAATTATAAAGGTACTGTCAAGTACTGTCAACCAGCAGAATAAACCAAAAACTAGAAGTGTTACAATAGAGCATACTTTCTCGCATTATTGAAAACTGTAACGTAATGTTATAAGATTATAATTTCTTCCCTACTAATACTTCAGCTAAAACTCGGTAAAGTTCAAACCAATTGAAACGAAGCACCTGTGGGACACATATGCATTTATTACTGCACTTCTACGAGTACAAATCAAACAAACTTGAATAAATTTAACAGGTACAGAATTTTCAGCCTTTATACGAAAAGCAAGGATAATTTCACACGAGCTAGCCTTTATTATATGGTAGTGAGCTTCCAAATTTTGAGTAGTTAACAGTGATCAAACTTTTTTAAAGTAAAAGAGTGTACTTGTTAGTTCAAAGTTAAATTTTTACATTCATTAAATCTCTTTCCTTTCATGTATTGTAAATATTATTTATTTCACATGTCCATGTTCCAATTCTTTTAATACACGCAAAACACAACTAAACAACATAACTGTTATTGCTCTGTGCAATACGAATACTTTCTATCATATACGAATATGTAATATAAGCTACCACCACGCTCACCCATTCCACCTGCTTTCATGCATAACGAGGCCGCTGCTACAAATTTGGGAATGTCTTTCAAAGTATTAAATTATTTTCAAAGTAAAAATTTCAGATTATTCCTTTTGTTAAATATTGTGAGAGTATCGCTGAAAACATCTCAAAGGCTGAAATCACTCTGAAGTCGGGACCGGCTTGTTCAGATTGTACTACGTAGCGCAAGCCTTTTCTGTACCGTTTGTGTAGGAAACGTCACGGCCGTATTGTTCCCCATAAGGAAGTACACCTGTTTCCAATTTAGCTGATTCTATTGATATAATATTTTGTTCCAATATCGAAACAATGAGGAGGCAACATTTAAGTCGGCAAGCTCAGAAGAAGCATAACGAGTAAGCCAATAAGATGCGTCGCAGCAATGTGTGTGGAAATATCTTAATTACTTTAAAGCAATAAAATTTTCAGATGATTTTTTGTATTAAAGTAGTGTTGTGTAATACCTTGAAACCCGAAATAGCGCCTCGCGGCTCAAGCGGGACTTTCACATCTGGTCTGCATTGTTCTTTTCATTTTCTTTTCTTTTTCTTTTCATCCGTGAAACATGAGGATATAATAAAACTTTGAACTATTTTTATTATATCCTCATGTTCCACGGATGAATAGAAAAATTCGTCGTTGAATTTTGTTTCTGAGTTTTGGAGAAACGCGAGGGACTGACTCTTCAAGTTATTGTCAAATGAAGGAACGGTACTTACGAAACTATGATTTAGAGATTCTAGGGGGATATTCGTTTCATTTTGGGAAGGAGCTTTTCCTATTCCTAGATTTTTCAAATTTTCCCACATCGTTTACGAGTCGTGGATTCTGCCGAAGGTGGTGTGGTACTATTTTGTTTTAGCGTTGTGGCATTTCTGTGTAACTAAATTTCTGAGCATTTTGTACTGTTTTTTAAACAGTTTGCATTTAGTTTTCCGGAAAATAGCATGCACTGCATCTCGATCTTTCATTAACTTCCGAATTTCATCAGTTAACCATGGTGCAGGAGGACGAGTTACGCGTGATATTTTTAAAGGCGCGTGCCGGTCATAGAGGTGTGTTAAGTTAGTGAAAATCGCCACTTTAGCGTCCAGCGATTTTTCTTCGTGGACACGGTGCCATGGAAGTGTCAATCCATCTACATTAAATGCTTGTTTATCGAATTTTGAAAAATCGCGGTATTTGATTAAGTGCGGTGAGTATTTAGGACACTTCAGATTGTAAACAAGATAAGTTAGATCGTGTTTTGAAATCCCGGGAACTGGAAATTGACCGTGATTTAGGTTTATAGGTTCAAAATGTACACTCGATGAATTCTTTGTGTAAAGTTAACCGTTCTCGAAGTTAGTCCCTTTGTGTCTCACGGTGGATGCATACTTCAGCCTGCAGCTACAATCGGAGAGCGCTGGTGGAAACACGAGCGTGTGTTTGGAAGAATCTTTCATTATTATAAAATATACCACGGTAGTGAAATTTTCGAAATAAAATAATTTTATGTGTGTCAAATGTGTCGAAACAATAGTGTTTGTTGCAATGTGCTGGAGTCGATCGCCGTATTTTCGAAACCAAGTTATTTTTTTTGTTTTGCATGAATTATATTTTAATTTGTCTCAATGCAGAACTAATGTAAAAAACTTAAGTGCCCAGAGGAAATCAAAGCCAGAAACACGTGCGCGGAAGGTGAATCTGACACGAACCCTATGCATAAAATTATGTAAGTAATGTTTCAGTATTGACTTTAATTTTACTTACTTTTAATTAATTCACTTTATTATATATTAGTGTTATGAATTTTTGGAAATAACATTTTCGTGATTCAATTGAAATGCAACCTCAAATCAATTAAGGCACCAGCCTCCCGTGCTTTCTTACCATAACGACTTGAAATTTAGAATTAATTAAAAATGATTTCTATCAAACCTAACTTTTATAAATTCAGAATATGATTACTTAAATTTTGTTGATATTTCATTATCAATTGTCTTATAAATATAAGTAATTGACCATTATATAGATATAGAGAGATGTAAGGAGAGATATGTAGAGGGAGATAGACAGAGAGAGAGAGAGAGAGAGAGAGAGAGAGAGAGATGAGGTGAGATAGACCCCGAGAGGTTCATGGAGATCAAGAGAGATCGATCTAAGAAGATATATATATATATATATATATATATATATTGAGAGAGATAGGGATATAGAGAGTTCAGAAATAAAAATAGAGATAGAGAGAGCACAAACTCAATGTATGGTGTTTTTGCAACGAATAAACCATTGCACGCCTCTGTTCTTTAAAGTATATACTATAGCAAAGGCTGTACCCTATGTGTTCCTCTACTGTATCGAAGAACCTTAGGTGAAAAAGTAGACAAATTTTTCAATGATATTTTACAATGATAATATACAAATTTTGAAATGAAACCTAAATAATATTATTCGAAATAATATGCGAAATCTTATTGGAAATAATAAACGAAACGCAGCACATATGGGACGAGCTTGGTCAAGCCTGTATTCCCAAACGCAACCTATTCGGCCGAGGCGCCAATGAGTCGGTCACATTGCAGCTACTGTCGAAGTCACTCCCTGGAAATTGCATTTTTCCTCTTAGAGATACTTTAAAACTAGCACAATGTGGCGGTGACGTCGGTGTGTGGAACTGTGTGTTGTTTCGAGTTCGGAGTACGGCGCGGAGGCCATCTCGAAATACTTAACTATAAATAGCACGTGCCGTGTTGGCGTGTGCAGCAGCGCGACCGCCCCGTAGACTGGCAGGTAACCGATTGACGCCCCGAGTGCAAATTTGCAATTTTCTACAGGGGGAGGGGCAAGGCGCACAAAGTTAAAAACTAACAATGTACAGAATGGCACAAACACTCTCTTACTAAGTGAAGTCGTGGGCTTCCGCGGCCGGAGTCATGTGAATGATGGCTGTCCGGGTGACGCCACGTCGAAAGCTGTGTCGTCAACGTTTCGACCATCTTTTCGTGGTCTTCCTCAGGACCACGCCCACGCCGACCAGACCACGCAGACCAGCCCTGAGGAAGACCACGAAAAGATGGTCGAAACTTTGGCAGCACAGCCTTCGAGGCGGCGTCACCCGGACAGCCAAGATCATTCACTCTCTTACTAGTTAGTTTTCTCATACCTTTAGTCTGGGCTAGCTTTTCAGTTTTGCCCCACCCTATTCCTAGCTGCTAAATATTGGTGCCTAAAATCCTTTTTTTTTTTTTGACATTTTCTCAATTTTTCTAATATGTACCCGAGAAAGTAAAATAGTAAATTATATGCTCCCGTACGTCACAGAAACAATTTCGAAGTGAGTGACTTTCACTGAGTGGAAATGGGCACTGCAAAACAATGTATTTCCGAAGATGAGTTTTCTAAGAAATATTTCGAGATTCAATATTTTGATAACATACACGTTATCAAACGTTGCTCTCAAGTTAACAATACGTTATCCTCTCACAAAAGTTAATTGTTCCATAAATCCCTTATCATATTATATTAAAATGTTTTAACAACCTTCCGCCATTCTGAGATAACTGTTCATTGGTAGCTCTCATAATTCATGAAATATAGTGAAAATGTCGGTTGCATGTAATCAAAGTGGATCTAAAAACAATAATGAGAACATTTGATTTTTGAAGAAGTCGATGTCTCCGTTGAAAGTTCGTTTGAGGTACTTGCAGAGTCTCCGAAACAACTGCAAAATAGGGTGTTACGAGACCAACTTCACAGCGCGGCCTCGCCAATTTCAAAGCCTACGTTCGCTTTAAATTGCAGCCTCATCATGACTGTAGGCTGAAGTTAATTGCCTCTCCACGTGACACAGCAGAAGAGTTAATGGAGTGTAGAGAAATAGACTTGCAGTCGTAGAAAGATTTGCAGTTGTTCTAAACTCATTTCCACAACATACAGTGCTGGAAAATTACGCTGAATAGTAAATAACGTACATTTTTTACATTTCATTTTGAATTATATAACTATTCAAAGACACGTCACAATAAAAGTGTCGTCAAATGCAGACAGGGAATTTAGTCTTAACAGTATCGCCTACTAGAAAATTGTGAATAAAATGGAGGAATAATAAACTATTTACGTTCTTAAAATGTAAAAGGTGTCTAAACAATAGAACTTGTTGCAAAATGCTGGCATGGGATCACCATATTTTCGAAACCTAGTTCGTTTTTGTTGTTTGAATTCTGTTACCGGCTATTTCTCAATGGAGAACTAATACAAAAACTCGAGTGCCCACTGGAAATCAAACGGGATGGGATGTGGATGGGAGGTAAACATGCCGTACCCGGACGCTACACATAAAATTATGTAAGTAATGTTTGAACAGGGACCTTTATTACACTTAATTTTAATTAATTTACACGAATTTCTTACGTTGTTTTAATATATTAGTCGTTTGGTGACGTGGAGTGAAACAGAATGAGAAAGATGTGAAGTACGTCGTTGCGTCGTGACGTGATGTAAAGTGCAGTTTAAGTAGTCGGAAGTGCACGTTTTTAAAGCTTTAGAACATTTATATACGTAGACATAAACACTTATTATTAATAATATTGTATTATTGTTACTACAGAGTTGTTACCTTTTGTGCTATGCACTGTTTATTATTCTCATTAAGTAGATAGAAAAAACATTATTTATGCCATTTTAAAATGATTATATAAAGTGGTCATAAACATGTAAAAGTATTGCTATTATCATTATTATTACTATTATTATTATTGCTTCAAAACAATTTAAACTTATATTAATGTATAAATATCTTTATTGTAAGTAAATTATAGTGTTCTGCCACCAGGAGTCAAAAAACCTACTTGCAGAATTGATAAATATCTTTATGTTACATGGTGCACATTAATAAATTCTATGTTGTACATTAAAGTAATTAATTTTTTTTATCGAAAACCTACTTTATTTTACAGAAACTAGCACGATTAAATCTGATCTTTGCTTCACGTAACCTCACAACTTTGCTTAAGTGATCACCTAAGTTAACGAACAATTTTTGCCAAAACATTAGTGACCACTTAAGACATGTTTCACTTAATTTGACCTGCCGAGGTAACCAGCAGACTCGGAAAGCAGATTTAAAAATACTCGCATCTTAAAGCAGGTGATTTTAAATTTGTTGCGTAATACGCAAATATGAAGTATAAACAAACTTGTTAAACCACATTATCTTGTATACATTTTTCAACAATTTATACCTAGTCAGCAGGATGATGAATATTAAAATCATCATGTCATGGATTTAATCTGTAAGACACGTCATTAATTGTAATTACCGACTGGCTTTTTCACTTTAGTTCTAAAGTTTTATTTACAATTTCATCAAAGTTCAAATACACGTAATTAACATTGCAAGTATGGGGGGGTAATAGTCTACGAGAAAGCTAAAAGTAGTCTTCTATAGTCAACGTGTCTTAACAAAAACTAAAGAATTAACAAGACAACACATTTGTCCTCACAAGAGCGTGAGGTCGAATAAATAGTGCAGCAATGACGGTCGGGAACAAAAATTACAGCGGTATGACCCATGGAAATTGAAAAATTATTACTCTCTAGTGTGGTGGTGATCTCAGTTGTGGCCAGTTACACTTAATGCAGACGGCAAAGGAAATTGGGGAGTTGATGAATTAGTAAGTTCATCAACATATTATATCCACGTTGAAATTTATGTCTTTACGACTATTACATCCTAGTGCGTTGTTCGATTCAATATTTTGTCCTTATGGAAAAATATTTCATTACATTATAACACAGAGACTAGGAGGAATTCTTTATGGGAATCATTTTACTATTTCATGCCGCCCTAAGTTTGGTGCTGTAGCTATATGTAGCTTAACCCTGTGCCTCGAATGGTGCATCTCAGCCCTTCGTTGGGTTATCATTTACTCTTTATATTACTGACTTCACTGGACATGTCTTGTGGCAAGATCCAAAACAGTGTGACTACATAGTTTTAAAGTACTTGAGTAGAATATTCTTCAACTGCTTCATCAACTTCAAATTCTCATTCTCATGAGTTGTTCATAGTTACATGTTTTAAACTTTTTGGTCTATTTGCTTGAAAAAGTTGTCTCTTTCCACAATATGGAAATGCATCGTCACACATTTTTATTGATCACAAAGAACAACTTATTATATTATCAATTATATTCTGTCGTACGGTTTTTATGCCTTTAAGTGTGTAACATGTACACACTTAAATGTAAATGTGTAAGTGTGTAACCTTTGAAGGGAAAACATGTTCAATTCGAATCTTCTGCCCGCTCTTTATACAATTAAAGTTTGCAAATTAAATGTTTTCATTCATCTGTTACTAAAGCAAAATAATTTGTCAAAAGAGCGCAGCCCTTTCATCTCAAATATCAAATATATTAACAATTTTAATTTTCAATTGCAAATTAAAATTTGCAATGAGACAGTAACTCGGAAAAATCTACCTACGTATACCATATACATCATTTTCTGTCCCAAATTACCCTCTGCACACGAAATGTGTTTTTTAAACTTAGAACATTTACCTGAATATTAAGAAGAAATGTTTTGAAATTCAACAGCTATTAGCTCCTGTAATAGCTCCTGTAATAACACCTACGTTTCTAAAGATACACTTGCTACACCGTCACGAAACAACTCATTTCATTGGATTGTTTGTAAAGTACAAGATCGGAAAACAATGCAACGTGTTCCTGTATTTTTCAGTAATAATTTTACTAGAACACACATTTGAAAAGGGTTAGGGTTAAAACATAAAAAAGGTAACTTGGATTATTGTATACGAAATGTTTTACGTTTCCACTACCATTTCTAATTTTACAAATAAAAAAAAAATTATGGAAAGTACGAAAGCCCAAACTTCTACCTACACAAAAAAATAGCGACACGTATTTGAAATGGGATGACTGGTCCAGGTTTTTTAAAATTATTTGCCTGACTGTTTCGTCAAGGAAAGTTTATAGCGCCCAGTTACTACTTGAAATACGCAGGACGTGAGTAAAGAATACGCGGGCTTCGGACATCGGGTCCCCGCGGCGCTCAATCGCTCGCCTGAGCCGCTCGCCAGGAGCCAACTTCAAAAGATGAAATGTAGACATCGGATGTTTAGGCACTAAAAAGTCGCCTTTTAGGTGCCTAAAAAGGCACTGAAAATGTCAAGAATAAGGAGAAAAAGGCACTGTCATAAGTTACCTACACAATAAAATGAAAAATTGTAATTTTTGTCTCTATTATTTTGTAAATTTAAATGCACAAAACGAGTTCGTACATTTTAATGTAAAACTAGACTTACGTATTTACAACTCTTCTTCTACATTTTATTCTTAATAGTTTGCGTTAACCAGTAATATTTGCATATTACCACTAACATTTCAAGGATCACAATTTCAAATTTGCGATTGGGAGACATCAGTTTCAATGCGGAGAAGGAGCTCTTAATATCTACTGATGTAACTGGCATATATTTTAGAAGTCCAACATTAGCAACACTGAAACCTTCTGGTAATTTACATTTATTTCCACTTACAATTTAGGTGCCATCATGTGGTATATTGTCAGTCAAGCATATTCTAAGAACATGGGTGGCATTTATGAAATATGGAAATGGAGAAAAATCTGTTGGTATACTTTAAAGAATTCTCTCGTATTTTAAAATTCAAAGACGTGAAGTGAAGATTTCGTAATGAATGGTCACATTGAACCAACACCAATTTTTTGATATCTTTAAAACGTATATGAAAATAATAAATAAAAGTAAAAAAAGTCTTAAAAAAGGTATTTATCCCAAAAAAGGCATTTATGCTAAAAAAGCAAAAATAAGCATTATAAAACTTCGTCAGATGTCATCATTTGTCGTGTACATATATTATCAGCCTTTAAATAAGTTTGTTAGAATAAAATAGGCATTTCCCTAAACATCCGATGTCTAATGATATGTTTTCGGGAGGCTTTCGTACCACACTCAACAGGCCTCATTTAACATTTTTTTCTTATATTTAAATATGTTCATTAAATCCATGAAAAATCGTTGACTATCTCCAGGTTAATAGCACGCGTGCAATTAAAATTCCACTGAGCAATTCAACAATTTGCCAGGACCAATAAGACGAATCTTAACAGAATAAATGAAGAAAATTCAAGAAAAAAATCCTGGTTCGAGAACAATGAAAACGTTATGTGGTATTTTACAGGGTGAAACGCATGGTGTTGAAAATTACTGTTCCCTAAACTGAAGCGAAGTTGAAAGGGTCTGTATAAGAACGTTCTTGCGGGTAACAAAAAATTATTCATCCCAGAAATTTTGGAAAAGTATATTATAACCTCTTGCAATTGAAATTAAATTCAGTGTGTATCATTCAACATTTAAATTGAACTACTTTGTTGAGACTAAAACACGCCCTTTTCTCTGCGCATCTTTTTCTTTTTTAAGTGCATATTTTCCTATTTTTTAAAGCATATTTGCATGCATATTTTCAGGATTTTTAGTGCTTATGAATCCGCACCCTAATTATGTGAACAATCTCATTCCAACTTCCCACGGGCTAATTCTCAAACCACCCAAAGCCTGTTGAAAACCTCGATTATTGCGAGTTCTGTTTGGGCAAAAGATTATTTTTAGTTGATTAACTTTGGTTCATACATTTCTGAACACTTTTATCTTTTAGAATGTTTCGTGGATTTTAAATATTAGGGTCACGATATTGCTCAAAATATAGGTTCATTTAATGGCGCAGAATTTATATTTTATGAAATCATTATTTGGATGGAATCAAAAGAAAAAATTAGTGATGACAACCGAATATCTATTTAAAGTTGTAGGGAAGGAAGGTGCACGAAAATGAAGCAAATGAGGTGATTCTCAAATTCTTTGGGAAAAAGAAGGAGAGACAAAAGACAGAGTAGAATATTTGTTGACAAGGTTTTATTTCAGTTTCAATATTATATAGAAAACTAATAGGTGTATCACGAATAAATGTCAAAATGAAAAATTATTTTTCCGAAATGTGTGTGTCACACATTATAGACGTAACTAGCGAGAAGCTTTTCTTACTCCGAGAGCAACCATATTTTGACCCCTCCCACTATCTACAACTTAACGTTAATGTAAATTGAAATATTTAAAATTCTATTTGAGTAGGAAATAGACATTTGCTAATGCTTTACAAGATATAGACATACAATGTAGTATTCCACTTGTATTAACATCAGTATGGCCAAACGCGTTTATTTGACCTGATTTTGTTTCATATTCTTCATGGAATATTTTATTTCATATTTCTTTGACCGCTGGCACCAACTGACTCGGCGTTTTTTATAAGTCTGATATTTATGAAAACTCAAGATTTTGCTTTTAATATTTTTATCTGAATATTATAACCTTTTGGTTGTTTTTCTCTAGTTACAAAATATTCCATAAAGTTTTCTAATATTTTCTGACTACTAAAAACGTACAAAACGTGATTGAATATTAAAAGAACTTTATTTTAAGAATTTGACGGCCCTTAAAAATGCTCACATGAGGCAAATCCGTATCGGACTACGGGTGAACAAATAGATCGGGTTATCAAAGGTTTGAAGACGCAAGCTGGCGAAATCTCGCACGACAAAATGTCAGAAGAGCAAATGATTGCCAGCTCCTAAAAAAGCAGGGAGCCAATCACAGGGCGTGGCGTTGGTTGTCGGTTCCCAAGCCAGGAAGCCATGCCTCGGCAGCTGATAAGAGGCACTTCCCCTTCGCCTACTGTACGAACAAGCTCCGCCCACAACGCCGCACGTCAACAAATGCAAACTCAACTACGAAACTGATAATGAGATGTTTTTATTTCTATGTAACTTGGTTGATGTGTGGTAGTGTTGTCACGTGGGAGCGTAGCATTCTGTACGAAACGTCCGTGTCCATGGCTGCGCAAGAGACAATGTTTTTTTCTCGGATGTTGAATAGAAAATCTTGTGCAGACTTCAACGAGCGCCAATAATATTATTGAAGTTAAGCTTATTACGACTTCCAGTCACCTCTCCTGTACCAATGACTTCTTCGATCTCTTACGATGCGACTGATGATGATAGTCTTGGGCGACCCTTCCTTAAATACCCTTACCGCCAACCCTGTGAACGTAGTGTTGATTCGGTATAATTATGATAATAATAATAATAATAATAATAATAATAATAATAATAATAATAATAATAATAATAAAGGTAATACCGAGCAAAGTTGTCAATGCAGCGCCTCTGACCGGGAGGTCCTAGGTTCGAGTCCTGACGGCGGCAGGATTTTCGACACTAGCTTTTCAGCTAGGTCGAATTCAGTCGCTGACTGGACGAGAATTCTAGCGGCCGGCTGCTCTGATCGGTAGTTTTCCGTGGTTTCTCCAATCAACACCAGGCGAATGCCGGAGCAGTACCCTATCAAACGGGCCACGGACCGCGC
The DNA here is from genome assembly GCA_011170035.1 of Teleogryllus occipitalis. Taxonomy (NCBI): domain Eukaryota; kingdom Metazoa; phylum Arthropoda; class Insecta; order Orthoptera; family Gryllidae; genus Teleogryllus; species Teleogryllus occipitalis. Next base: position 54,014 of record BLKR01003610.1, on the reverse strand, counting down.
GCGATCTGTCCTTCCCATTCCTTGTCCTACCCTCTCCTCTTACACACACACGTACACTAACATGCACTACACTACCACATATCCCGGGAGACCGGTCGGGAGCTTAGAGCTTGTCCCGGCTGGGGCGGTGACCCGCTAGTGGGAGAGTCCTGGTTAAGGGGAAACCCCACTAGCCGACGGTAAGTCGGCGCCGGATCTCGCCATACAGCGGGGGAAGATCACCGACATCTCCCGAGAAAAAAAACATGCACTACACTAACGGGACTAATGACATGAGTAGTTGACGCGCCTGGAAACATGAAAAAATGAATCAATCAATCAACCGAACAAAGTGGCTCAGTGCGTAGAGCACTGACTTCGCAGTTAAGAGGTTAGGATTCGTGCAGAACACTACAGCTAGCTACTCGTGCATCAGGAAAGATTTAGAGGACAAGGAGTGGCTTCATCAGGGTCAGCACGGTTTTAGGAATGATTTCTCGTGCGAAAGGCAGCTAGTCTCACTTTTGCAGGATCTAGCGAACGTAGTTGAAGGTGATAGGGTGGACGCGGTAGTAATTGATTTTGCCAAAGCTTTTGATGTTGTTCCACACGATCGTCTTATAAAGAAATTTAGACACTAGAGTGGTAGCGTGGATAAACGAACTACTTCGTGACAGGAGACAGAAGGTCCGAATCGGAAGTTACCAACCTCGAAAAACGTCACATCATGAATTCCACTAGGAGTGTCATCGGACCACTCATGTTTCTTGCCTTCGTAAATGATTTGCCAACAAATTTAGCTTCTAATATACGACTCTTTGTAGATGACCGCGTAATTTATATGATTATTAACTCGGAGAAGGACGTGGATATTTTGCAGCGAGGCTTAGACAAATTACACATCTGGGCGGAAACAAACTGTAAGGAAATAAACAGTTTAAAGACCAAGTCCATCAATTTTGGAAGGGGTCGAAGTTACAATGAAACCGCGTATAAATTAAATAATAATGTTATACGAGTCAAGTCTTACAAGTATTTAGAAATACAGTTAGACAGTAAATTGAGCTGGGAAAATCAAGTAAATTTCGTTCTAGGGAAAGCCTGGAGATCTTTGCATTTTGTTATGCGGATTCCGAAAATGAGTACAGTGAGAGCCAAAGAACTAGCATACGTGTCAATAGTGCGACCCATATTAGAATATGGCGCGCTATGTTGGGACCCGTACAGAATTTTACAGTAAAGAAATCTAGAAAAGGTCCAGCGTAGAGTATCAAAATTTACTTCCAGAGGTACCAAGAATAAAGAAGTAGGAGTCACTCGAAAGAAGGAGAATTATGTTGCGTCTCTATAAAGCGTACACAGGCTTTCGAGCGTGGAAAGAAATTGAAAGTCGATTAGAGAAACCTACACATTTCGGCAGAGTGGATCACATGTACAAAGTTCAGACAAGAATTCAGAAAACGGATGTTAGGAAATATTCATTCTCAAATCACTCTAATAGAGCCTGGAATGGTTTTGACCTGTGACAATCTTTGATCCCTTTCCTCAAAGCCTGAGGAAATTTAAAAATAAATTAGATTCATAGATATTGATAAGTGTATTATATTATTATTATTATTATTATTATTATTATTATTATTATTATTATTATTATTATTATTATTATTAATTATGGTTATATATTTGTTAAGTTCTGTACTGTTAAGTTAGTGTATTCTGCCACCATGTTCTCAAACTTATTTGCAGAATTAGTAATAAATTTAATTAAAACTCGTTTTCATTGCGGGAGTGGGCGGAGATCTCCCCGCTGGCTGGCGAGAACCGGCGCCAATCTACTTGAGACGCTTGAGAGGATTTTCCTTAGCCAAGTACACGCGGTCCATAGCCCGATTGTTAGGGTGCTGCTCCGGTTGATTGATTGATTGATTTTTTCGTGTTTCCGGACACTTTTCAACTACTTTGGTCATTAGTCCCGTTAGTGTTGTACATGTTTTTCTCGGGAGATGGCGGTGATCTTTCCCGCTGGATGGCGAGATCCGGCGCCGACCTACCGTCGGCTAGTGGGGTTTCCTATTAACCAAGACTCTCCTACCAGCAGCGCACCGCCTCAGCCGGGACAAACTCTAAGCTCCCGACCGGTCTCCCGGAATATGTGGTAGTGTAGTGCATGTTAGTTGAAGTGTGTGTGTAAGGGGAGCGGATAGGACAAGGAGGTGGAAGGAAAGATCGCGCGCGGTCCGTGGCCCGTTTGTTAGGGTGCTGCTCCGGCATTCGCCTGGTGTTGATCGGAGAACCACGTAAAACTACCAAACAGAGCAGCCGGCCGCTAAAATTCTCCTCCAGACTGCGAGTGAATTCGATCGAGGCTCGAACCCCAGGACCTCCCGGTCAGAGGCCCTGCAGTAAAATCAGTTGAAGGGTTTAGAGTGCAAGGAATATAATTGCCCTAAATGTGATATTGAGAAAATCGAGTTCAAATTGAGTGTCTATAGAAAACGCTATGGAAGGCATTTTCTTTCCACCGCCAGAACGTGGGTTAAATGTTTGAGCTATTGAAATACCATGGATGTTTTACTTTACACTATTCCTAACTCAAAAATTTGCCAAAAATGCACACATACCCTTGTGCTCTATACCCCTCAGTTCGTGCCCTGAGACACTTTTGCCGGTGGATAGCCTAGAGCGCGTCATTAGCATATTAGCTCCCACTGCTGCGACCCATTTCCCATACAATTCAAATATAATTCCAGAAGTTTTAGATATAGTATTAACCAAAAGTATAAACTTTTCTATATTCCAAAGTGTATTATACCACCTTCAATCAGATCACAATCCAGTACTAATAACCTTTTTTAAACCTATAGAAGAAATCAAATCAAAAACGAATGCAACAACAAAAATAAAGTGCCCCAAATTTTCATACCAAATGCAGGAAAATTACTCATATCCCACAAATATTAAATCTATACCAGACCTTGAACTTGAAATCGCGAAATTTAATTCAGCTATCAATGAATCATTAAAGCCTCGACTGTAAAAATCAGAAATAGTGCTCGCAAAAATAATCCCATCCCAATTTGGCTATTAAATTTAATTAAATCAAAGCGAAATATGAGAAGATATTGGCAAGAAACACGTAGACAAGATATCAGAACTAAATTAAACAAACTACCGCGAATAGACAAACTCAGATATTCCAAATTTCAACAATCCTTAAAACAAATAGACACAAATTCAGCCCATCTCTGGTCCACAGTCAGACGTATCACGGGAGAAAAAACTGAAATACCCCCCTAATAATCAAAAATACAAAAGCCTACTCAGATGAAGGAAAAACTGAATTACTAGCAGATCACTTAGAGCAAGTTTTTCGACCCCATCCAATAGCAGTGCCAACCCACAATAAAATTATCGAAGATTTTGTAAAAGAGCCTCAAGTTTCAGTAACAATGAAAATTAAGTGCATCTCTCCATCAGAAGTCACGAAAGTTATTAGAAGATTAAATACGAGAAAAGCACCAGGGTATGATGGAGTAAATAATAAAATCATTAAGGAATTACATAAATATACTATTGCGGCAATCACGGCAATATTTAATGCAATCTTACGTCTAAATCACTTCCCAAATGCATGGAAAACCGCCATCATCCTACCTTTCCGCAAACCAGGTAAAGATCCTAGATTGAGAGAAAATTACAGACCCATCAGTTTGCTACCCTCCATATCAAAAGTTTTTGAAAGATTGTTGCTCAGCAGACTTAATAAATACCTTTCAGAAACGAACGCAATCCCCGATGAACAATTCGGGTTTAGACTTAACCATTTATGCACGCACCAATTACTGAGACTAACGGAAAATATTGCCGAGAGTTTTCATCAAAAGAAGCATACAGTAGTAATTTTCTTAGACATTGCACAGGCATATGACAGGATCTGGCACGCAGGACTAATGTATAAATTATGAAGTCTGGGAGTCCCTGATTACATCCAAAAAATAATCAATAGCTTTCTTTCAAACAGAAATTTCATAGTAAAAGTCAATGAAACATTATCAACCCCTCGGAACACATCAGTAGGCTTACCTCAGGGCTCAGTACTCTCTCCAACTTTATTTAAGATTTACACCTCAGATATCCCACGTATGCCAGACACCAAATTAGCTCTCTTCGCTGATGACACAGCCTTATTCACTGCTCACGAAGACATTCTCATAGTCCAAGATCGGATACAAAATAATCTTGATGAACTAATATCGTGGACAGATCAGTTGAGAATAAAAATCAATCCAGAAAAATGCTAAGCCAAAATATTCACACTCCGTAGACCAAAAACTCCCCCCCAACTTAACAATCAACTGCAGCCCAATTCAATGGAATAATGGTCCAATTAAATAGGTGTGCTTTTCGATAAAAGATTAACATGGAAACCCCACATCCATGCATTAGTAAATAACGCCCAAGGGAAAATATCAAAATTATACCCACTAATTAACAGAAAATCCTCATTAAAAATTAAATGTCAGCTTACGATATTTAAATCAATCATTTTACCCACCTTAACATATGCTTGTCCTGTTTGGGGAAGCGCAACACCCTCATCAATAGAGAAACTTTAGACGGTACAAAACAAATGTCTTAGGAAAATCATACACGCACCGTGGTTTATACCCAATACTCAGATCCATAGGGAACTTCGTATGGATTTAATCAAAAATCACATCGCTTGAGTTTCAAAAAATGTCTATACTACACTTAGTTTAGTTTAGTTAATGCCTTATTTTACGTGGCGAGACTCGGGCCATCAGGCCCGCTCTTCCGTCTAACCACGCAAATTTCGCTACGCTCCTTTCACCACCTAGCGGAGAAACGAGGTACGTCTTGGGCGACGAAACAGGCGGATCTCAATTTTGCTCAGAGGCTTCATTTAGGCTTGAGGATCTTTACATGCAGTAAATCTACTAACATGGGTCAGCCGGCTTTACTTCCCCTCCGAAGGAAGGCGTACGAAGGATTTTTTCGCCCTTAAAAATCCACGGCTTCGATCGGGTTTGAACCCGCAAACTCGGGTACACCAGTCCGGTACGCTGACCGTTATACCACCGAATCTGCACACTTAACATTTCTCACTTAACAAATAAATTCAAACTAGGACGAAATGCTATCCAACCTTGCCGAATCCAATCCAAATTCCCAAAAGACTAGTTTCGCCCCCCCCATAAGTGTGTGTGTATATATATATATATATATATATAAGATTAAATAGATAGCCTAATATTAAACCAAGTAAATTTTAAATAAACTCCTAACCAAGTCCATCCAAAATCAAACACCTAACAAACGGAGCAGCGATGTAAAGCTCAAAAATGTCAAGGATGCCCATTCCTAATCATGATAATATTCATGTATTCAAGCCCTTGAAAGGCCTCACGGCCGAACAAGATGTAAATAAATGAAAAAAAAATGAAAAGGGCCTTCACTGTTACAATTCAACAAATGTGGAAAACAACAAACCGGTTTCCATGGTTTCCACTCCACTCCCTTTCGACGTTCCCACCCGGTTCGGCCGTTCAAAATTCGGGATCTTCCCACTGTAACTGTTCGGGCAGCGAGCAGCCGCCCCAGACGCAGAAATCGAACCCAGACTATCTCACCCACGCGCAGAAATGGCCTGCGACCCAAATAACAAGGGCAACACCTACGGGTGGCGCAGCTGGGGTGACTTCGTGTTGTACACCGACCCCATGAGGAGCACCTACCAGAACGATTTCAAGTGGCACAGACGGTGAGCGCATTCACCTCTCCAGCGCACTGGAGCCTCCACAACAGGAAAATTGCAGTTAAGGAGTATTTCAGTAAAAAAAGAGCTTATTTTCTTCATTCATATGAATAACAATGTAAAATGTTATGCATTTGAGAAGGAAGAAAATTCAAGTTACCAAGGATTCCGAGCTTTTGAGGTTCGAATAATCCAGGTTCTACTGGATTATGTAAACCGAAAGTGATTCATAAACATTTCAATCAGAAAGATTACTACTTTCTTGAAATTTACCCGTTCTTTTTTTCTTGAAAACTCCCTGTAATGCTAATTAATTCCTTAAACCTTTCAACATCACAATATAAATATTTTGTTTCCATATTCTCTACAAAGTGTGAAGGACAAATCTTGATACATCGTATGTCTGCTTGTGAACAGCCATTGATATAAGTCTTGATTGGTATGCGTACTTGATCTAAGTATCTGGACTGCCATAGGGTATGATGGCGTAATTATAATGTAGTTTCTTTGTTCTTTGATGTTTTTGAAGTTCTTCCTAATTTTAGTTCTTTAGATTAGATGTGACCGGACCACCAAAAGTCCAGAGTAAACAGAATTTGCTGTAAAATGCGCATGATATACAATTTTTGCGATTTTTTTTCACAAACACATTTTTCCCTTCCGCTTAATTTTATTTTCAATGCTCCATAATGTACACCTAGATCTGAGTTTTAGACCTAGAAATTACATTTTTAATTTTTGAATTAGTTTTTCAATCTCATCCGAATCAATCGGATGTCCGGACAATCGTGGTCAATATTAAGGAAACTTTAATTGAATATTTTATGATAAGCAGCCACGAAGAAACTTACAAAACAAAGAAACATTAGGCTAGAAATAACCAAGGATGTCGTACGTAAAATGAAAATGAAATGGCAAAGAAATGAAGGCCACTGATATACTCCAGAACATTCAGACGTTAAGGCTATTATCAAAAAGTATCTAATACTTAAGGAGTCTTAGGGCTACAAGGCCTAATAGATCTTTTGAGGACTCCGTCAGTGGATGCCTTCTCCTAGGCTGTTTTTATATTGAAAGACGCTTCATATTTGCAAACATATTCTGCATGGCAATATCATTTGAAACAAGTTTGTCATAATTCTGAGAACAGACTAATAAGTAACAAGAAACCTTTAGAACAAACAATCTTACCAGCATTACAAAAAAATCTTATTTGCGTCATTGAAAAAATTCATCATTCATCAATATTTAAATTGGTGTCGCTTTTCTCTGATTATTATTAATTTAATTGCACATCACACATTATCGACAGCCTTGAAGCGCAATGAACATCTTTTGAGAAATAAAACAATTTTTGGATTTAAAAATTGTGTACACGTGTTCCATTGTTGCAGTAGACGCCAAACACGGATCATTAAACTAAAATCGATCATCCCGTGTATTCTAGCCTCTTTTTTTATGAAACGTTCCTTGAGACACGACAACGACCGCCTAAATCTTCGCGCTCAGCAGCAATTTTTCTCGAGTTTTCGCTTGTCCCGTTGTTCGTTCGCCCTTTTCAATTGTCGACGACCAAGAGCAGTTAAGTTCAGTTACGTAACCGTGGTTTCCACCTTCATCCCCCCATCCCGCCTTTGCTTTTGGAACCCAGTGATCTCGAAATTCCCGAGTAAGCGACGATGACGCACCTGCGGGACGGCAGCCAGTTCAAGTTCCCCTACATGGGTTGGTGCTCATGGGACGACCGCAGGGGCCCTTTCATGGCCACCGACACCACTTACAGCCTGGACTTCAAGCGCCCGACCCCGCGGTGAGACTCACGCATTGATGAACTACGATTTTCCTGTTTCCGGGCGCGTCAATGGCTAAGCTCATTAGGCCCGTAAGTGCAGTACACGTTTGTCCTCGGGAGGTGGTGGTGATCTTCCCCCGTTGGATGGTGATATCTGGCGCACCTGCACGTCGACTAGCGGGGTTTTGCTCAACCAGGTACCTCCCCACCTGCGGGACACTGCCTCAGTCGGGACAAGCTAGAAAGCCCACTCCTGGTCTTCCGACATGTGTGGTAGTGTAGTGTATGTAAGTGTAAGCATAAGTAAGGGGCGAGGAAAGGACAAGGAAGAGGAAGGAAAGATCGCGCAAATCCGTGGCCCGTTTGATAGGGTATCTTCGGCTAATGTTGATTGGAAAAATCACGGGAAACTACCGATCAGAGCAGCCGGCTACTCGAATTCTCCTACAGTTAGCGGCTGAAATCGACCTAGCTATGTAGGAAGTGCCGAAAATCCTGTCACCTTCGAAACTCGAACCCTACGACCTCCCGGTCAGAGCTACTGCAGTGACATCAGTTGATGCCCAGATGATGATTATATTGTTTGAGGGCGCATCAACTGCATGGCCAGTAGTGTCTTAGGTGTAGTCACGACAATATTTGCACAATGGAATTTTGTGCAAGTGAAGAATTCTTGTGATGATAAGAATGGGCGTGGTCGCCGACTGGGAGCGGTGCAAACATTCCCACAGCAGAGCGCGCCCGATACCCCTCTATCGGATTCCAATGCGTGTCACAGTCGCGGCGCAAATGACTTGTAATGTGGACGGTATGGGACAGGACGATTGTATAGAGGAAAGTACCCAAACCCGGTCCCCAATTGTTTTCGGATATTTTTCAATCCAATTTTCTACATAATTAAATCAAAATATATGCAATGCATACCTTACTTAATTATACAAAGTTTAATTCTATTTGAAATTATTGGCCAAGTAGTTTGAGAATGAAATATGTTTTTCGTGAACATAGCTTTTTGTAGATTTTTAAAAGTTTCCTATTGTGAGCCCCTCCCACAAACGTTTTAAGAAATGAGTAAAACAAATGAAATAACTGCAAATAGATAGAACTCAGTAAAATTTTACAAAAAACATTTAACGCCTCGTACAGAAGAAATTGTCTTATATGTCTTTCACAGAGTCTATATACCTAGGTAGTATTCAAGTGCTACAAAAATCACACACATATAAGCACCTTTTTTCCATCTCCGCATATTCAGAAAGCTGTACGTTCCCGGGCGCATCCTAATTGCATCCCGCGCTCAACTTTTCCTAAGACTTTTACCTCCTTCCCTAAAAGACACTGCTCGATTGCATCGCGTTCCGTTTTCCTCGTGAGTACAAGGATGAGCCCGCTCCGAGGTCATTACTTCCAAGATCGTCCTGTCGCCTTTCATCGTACTTGCTCCGGAAGTGGTTTCCATGTACATTATCTCCTATTGCTCTGCATTTTTTACCCTGTGCATTCTCCACTTAAATTAATCACTTTATTAAGAACAGTGTGTTTTGTGATCACATGATATAGAATGTAGGGGAAAAACACTGAAGAAGTGATATTTTGTCATTCATTAAACACTAGAGCACGGTACAGACAAAGTGAATCTGCGTGTCTGAATGTGAGTTGGAAACACATCCAACGTGGATGACAAGACTTGGGCGGGCACGAGCGGTAAAGCGTACGGCTAGTGAGGATGTGAGGAGAAAGAATCCCAATCATATATTGAGCTACAATAGTTGAAAGAAATGTCTCAAACAGAGAAGAAAAGAGCTGTCAAGGGAGGGCTTCTCAGAGCGATTTTGTATCGTTTTGAGCAGCAGTTTAAGCAAAGTTTAAAACTTTATTAAAGTCAATTTTCGCCTGTCAACCAAAAATTATACATGCTGAATTATTTTCAGACACATTGACTATGAGTCATGACACTTACGCAGCCTACAGCTTAATACGACAGATTCTCTTAGGAAGGAAGTCACGCTACTCCACTGGTATTAACACATCCTCTTTCAAAGCAGTGAAGATTACATTCAGAACTTTAACCACAAACTGAGTCAATTGATTGATTGATTGATTTTTTTCGTGTTTCCGGGCGCGTCAACTGCTTCGGTCATTAGTCCCGTTAGTGTAGTTCATGTTTTTTCACACGAGATGGCGGTCATCTTCCCCCGCTGGATAGCGAGATCCGGCACCGACCTACCGTCGGCTAGTGGGGTTTCCCCCTAACCAGGACTCTCCCACCAGCGGGGCACCGCCCCAGCCGGGACAAGCTCTAAGCTCCCGACCGAGCTCCCGGAATATGTGGTAGTGTGGTGCATGTTAGTGTAAGTGTGCGTGTAAGAGAGGATAGGACAAGGAAGAGGGAGGACAGATCGCGCGCGGTCCGTGGCTCGTTTAGTAGGATACTGCTCCGGCATTCGCCTGGTGTTGATCGGAGAAACCACGGAAAACTACCGATCAGAGCAGCCGGCCGCTAGAATTCAAGTCAGATAGGAAGGAACTGAATTCGACCTAGCTGAAGAGCTAGTGTCGAAAATCCTGCCGCCGTGGGGAGTGGGAACCTAGGACCTCCCGGTCAGAGGCGCTGCATTGACATCAGTTGATGCACTGAGCTACCGCTACCCGTGCAAACAAACTGAGTCAAAAATACAATCAAGTCCATCCATCAAGTAATCTTCGTATTATTTTACATGTACTAGGGATTATTTTGGCGTAGTTGGCTACTTGGAATTTGGTGTTGAAGACCCTAATCATGATGCATTGATGAGTAAATCAGAAATTTGCAAATGTAATTTGATTTACTAACTGGAATGAAGCAAGTCTGTGATAATGATGGAGAGTTCACGCAAACAACAAAAATTAATCAATTTCATTGGGAATGGGAAAATATTACTTTTTTACCCAGGTAAAGGAAAAATATGTTTACTGAGCTATGCAAGTGTATCAGTTGGGTTTTTGATTGATTGATTTTTTCGTGTTTCCGGGCGCGTCAACTACGTCGGTCATTAGCCCCTTTAGTGTAGTGCATGTTTTTTCTCGGGAGATGGCGGTGATCTTCCCCCGCTGGATGGCGAGATCCGGCGCCGACCTACCGTCGGCTAGTGGGGTTTCCCCCTAACTAGGACTCTCCCACCAGCGGGGCACCGCCCCAGCCGGGACAAGCTCTAAGCTCCCAACCGGTCTCCCGAAATATGTGGTAGTGTAGTGCATGTTAGTGTGTGTGTGTGTGTGTGTGTAAGGGGAGAGGATAGGACAAGGAAGAGGAAGGACAGATCGCGCGCGGTCCGTGGCCCGTTTGGTAGGGTACTGCTCCGGCATTCGCCTGGGGTTGTCGGAGAAACCACGGAAAACTTCCGTTCAGAGCAGCCGGCCGCTAGAATTCTCCTCCAGACAGCAGCTGAATTCGACCTAACTGAAAAGCTAGTGTCGAAAATCCTGCCGCCGTCAGGACTCGAACCTAGGACCTCCCGGTTAGAGGCGCTGCAGTGACATCAGTTGATGCTGTATCAGTTGGGAAGAAAGGGATGATTTATAGACAATAAACAAAAGAAATATTTGAAAAAGTTACTTCTGACCAGGTTACTTTGGCAGATCAAATCACAATGATAAAACGGTACCATCGTTTAGAGGCTTCACAAGTTTGGCGAAGGCTGAGCTAGGCAGTAACAAAGCAAAATGACACAAACCACAATGACTCATCCCATTGGCTGAACATGTTGACATGCATCAGCTTCCCGGTACCCTACATTTCAAAGTAGGTCTCACAGATTCCCCAAACCTCAATAATTAGAAACTGGTACCTTCTGTCCTTCATCACACATCACGTTGGAGAATCCTGTCACTAAATCAATTAGAGGCGCTCGATTGAGTTTCTCCTAACGATATTACACTTCTATTTGTCTTGTCTGTGTTGTGTTGTGAATTCTGTGTCCTTCAACAAACATCTGATAGAGCCAAACGGCCAAACGACGTAAAATCAAGCTCTCAATATAGTTGTGGGTTCTTATATAAAAACATGTCGTCCTTGATTTGCCACGCGCAGGGCCTGAGACGCGTTCTTCCTTGCACGCCGACCGACATCACGTTGACAGGACGTTCAACATCACGTTGAAGAATCCTAAGTCACTAAATCAATTGGAGATGCTCGATTGAGTTTCCCCCTATCGATATTAAACTTCTATATTGTCTGAGTTGTGTTATGAACTCTGTGTTCTTCAACAAACATCTGATAGATCCTAACGACGTAAAATCAAGCTCTCAATAAAGTTGTTGGTTCTAATAAAATGTATCTTCACTATGAGCACGTTTTCTTCAGCTCTCCTTTTGCTTGTGGTGGTGGTAGAGCTGAGGGTGAGTTACTATTTTGTTAGCAATGCAAAACAATCTAATCTTCAGTTCGTTTACCATTGCAAATAAATCTTCTATAACTCGGCAACGAAGATGTTTAGTTTTTCAAATGTTAATCATATTGGAATTTGGATACTTGTTCGATAGTGATGTTGTTTATTACTATTTTCATTCGTATTTATTTTTACTATTTTAGTTCGTTTACCTCTGAAAACCATAGTCTTACTTTTGTTGATCAGAATTATTACTATTATTATATTATTATTATTATTATTATTATTATTATTATTATTATTATTATATAATTATTATTAATTCTTTTCCATTTTTTTTTCATCTTTCAACTATTAATAGTTAAATATTTGGGAAGGAATTCTGAAACTCAAGAAAGCGCGCGCAGATGATTTTCTCCCCCACACGTCACATACGGTTTTATTGACTAAAGAAATATCTAAATATCTAATAGGAAAACGTGTCGTCCTAATGGGCGCGCGCAGGGCCTGAGACGCGCCCGCTCTTCCTTGCAGGCCGACCGACCGCTGCCCGTGCTGCACGTGCCGGTGCTGCGCCCCGCGGAAAGTAGTGTCACGAAACATCCCGCGGCCGGGGGGCGCGTTCATAGACACGGGCGTGCGCGTGGACCCGTGCGGCCGCTGCTCCGCGTCTGCGGACGACTCCGTTCCGCTCTGCCAGCGAGCCCGATCGGCGTAGCGTCACGCCTCGCGCTTTACAGTTACAAAAGGAGGAACCGATAATGAGGAAAGGGAGAATCACAACCGGTTAAATACGCGTGCGCCCCTGGTGCGAAGGAATTCCAAACCCGTTCCCGCGACCCTGTCATCACATTGAGCAGAAGTTCAGAGGTATGAAAATCATTCATATATTTTCGTGGGAAACATAATTTTTGATCTGCGGCAACTAAAATGGAAGAACTCTTTCTAAAACGGAAAATAATTTTTCGTGTTTTAAATCTGGACAGCTCAAATGCAAAACTGGAGCCAGAGTGGCCGCGGTTGCTTGCCGCTGTGGCCCGCATGTTACTCCCTGTTCTAGACTAAAGCCGATCGCGCCCGATCGCCTCGCTTCCTTTCCCCTTCCGTGTCACGCAGTCCCAGCAAGTAGCGGCCACAAGCGCAGGGTCGGGGTAGGGGACACCAAGAGAGTCGCCCTCAAGAGGAGCGCAGCTGCCCTAACACATTAAACACTTTACACTTCTTTGAAAACCAAATCCTAAGAATAACAGTAAATGTCCTCTGGTTTGGCAGTAATAATAAGACACTTCACAACGACCTTGCAATAGAACCAACTACTTTCTTTATTATGGAACTGGCACATAATTTCTACAAAAATGTAAATCGCGTACAAGGAGCAGTCACTTTCGAAGTAGAAAATGATCAACCCCCTTTCCCGCCTAAGAAACACTTCACATTTTTCTTCACTTTCTCTAAAACATTAGATAAGGATAGGATATTTCTAGCATTTGCCTGTGTTACCTACCGTATTCTTTTCTCAAAACTTATTCACCCTCTAAAGATTCTTTCCAGAATTATTCTCTTTACAAGTATGTTGCATAACCTTGGTTGAAGGTTCAGATAACAAAATTACTGTAATTCACAATTTGCTAGTACAAAAATACTCCACAAATCAAGAGCACAAGAGTTCGCGGCAGAACATACTGTCTGTCATTGTAAAACAAAATTCAATTCTAAAAAATTATGAGAAGCCTTTTCGTAAATTGCCCAATCTATTTTGCAGATGAGGTGCCATTCAAACGTATTTCTCAGTCATTTTTTTGGTCAATATGAAATGAAAGGCTTTCGTTTTTTGTCGAAGGTGACTTAGAAAATACTCTCGTGCGTTTAGTCGCCCATTGCTCACAATCAATACGTCGAGGCCTTCTAATTATGGACAAAATGAGCCCTTTCTGGACCTTTTGTTGCATTAGGGGAGGTGTTATCTCTACTGGTTTCCACCACTTCGTAGCTCCGGTAGATAGAAATGTGCAGAACATGAAATTCTATACAAGAGTAGAATTAAATGACCTATTTTATGATGGTGAGATATATTCATAGTAGTCTAAGACGCTTTGCTTAGCTTAATGAACACTGTAACAGTACTTTCACACACTCATAGTATCCTGCTTACCAGACATAACATACAGCTCTGGGAAAAAAAAAGTTCGGAGACAGTTCGTAGTTATCAGAAAAAGTCACTATAATTATTTTCGTTGTCCACTCGGTCCTCATATTTCAGAAATTTCCAACTTCGTCCAGATGACTTCTATCTGCATCGTTTTCTCAGCTGTTTCCATGATATTCAATCGGAAGGTTGAACGCCACCTTAGTGACGCCACTGTAGTGACGTGCAAGGTCCTGATTGGACACCGAGACAGCTGATGAAATGTCAAAGGCAGCAATGTAAAAAGCGCAGTATAGCGAAGATGCAGAAGGGAGGATGTGAATGTGCCTCGCGTGCGGACGTGCCTGCTCGTTCTGGAAGGCGGATTCCTCGGGACACTGCGATTGATTGATTTTTTTTTTTTTTTCGTGTTTCCCGGCGCGTCAACTGCTTTGGTCATTAGTCCCGTTAGTGTAGTGCATGTTTTTCTCTCGAGAGATGGCGGTGATCTTCACCCGCTGGATGGCGAGATCCGACGCCGACCTACCGTCGGCTAGTGGGGTTTCCCCCTAACCAGGACTCTCCCACCAGCGGGACACCGCCCCAGCCGGGACAAGCTCTAAGCTCCCGACCGGTCTCCCGGAATATGTGGTAGTGTGGTGCATGTTAGTGTAAGTGTGTGTGTAAGGGGAGAGGATAGGACAAGGAAGAGGAAGGACAGATCGCGCGCGGTTCGTGGCTCGTATGTAGGATACTGCTCTGGCATTCGCCTGGTGCTGATCGGAGAAACCACGGAAAACTATCGATCAGAGCAGCCGGCCGCTAGAATTTTCCTGCTGAAAAGCTAGTGTCAAAAATCCTGCCGCCGTCAGGACTCGAACCTAGAACCTCCCGGTCAGAGGCGCTGCAGTGACATCAGTTGATGCACTGAGCTACCGCTCCCAGTACTGCGAGTGTGTAGCACTCGTGCCGGGGTACCGGCGCGGTAAAGAGTCTGGGTGGAGGATGCACCATAGAGTAAAGAATTACCTCTTTAGTCTATGGATGCACTATCGAAGGAACGGGAAGAAGTGTGCGTGGAAGTCACGAAGGTAGATTGCGAACGTAACCCCAGAGCTGTACATTGTGCAAATCTTGTAAATAAACAGATTTGTAAATAGAGCTCGTGTCTGTGTAGTCATTCCCTACCATGTCACCACACTTTCCAGGTCGCCCAGATGGGCTAATATTTATACACTTTTCTTCGTGTTCCTCTCTCCTTTTCCGAATAGCTCTCTGCTGCAATTCTAAATATGCTTTCTTTTACTCTTTTTATTTCTTCCTTGCTTTCTTCTTTTTCTCAAAACGCCCTGAGCACACTCATTTTCTTATGCACACATTTTAGGCTTTATTTTTGTCTTCCTTCCTTCCTTTCGTTCTTTCTTATTCTGAAAAGTGCCCTAGACTCATTTTCTTACGCACAAGTTTTAAAATGGTTTGTATATCATTTTCCCTCAACTGAATCATTTCCATGCTCTTCAAAACATATCAAATGTTTCCATCTTCTATTATTTTTCTCGCAGACATGTTTCAACATTTGAATATTAAATCTTCCAATTTCTTATAACTACATGCTATCATGGACATATCATCTCTTATTACTTATTTCAAATACATTTTGTTAGGGCTTTCAGTTCCACATTGATTTCTACATTGATTAGTATGGCGGCGTTGAAAGTTCGTCAACGTACGTCAAAATAACGAATAAATTTAGTCGAAGTTTGGTACCGATGAAAAGGGCTCATAATACTGTTACTACAAATAACTGATAATGATTTAGATTGTTCTATGTATGAACGAAACGACGAATCGTCAATTTTATAATTATTTTTATATTTATTTTTATGCAGAAATAACCTTTTGACGTTTACCGCGTACGAGTATTTCTTCTCGAAGCAAAAGCACATGTCAGCTTTGGTTAAGTTATTCGATTGTCTTGATTCAAACGGCGGTTTCCATGGTTTCCTATCAACTGCCCTCCTTCCGAAGGGGTCCCTTGCAGAAGGACGTCCCATGGCTGATCCACTAGTTTCGTGACCTCAGACCGCAAGGGCGGGCAGCTGACGCATCCAACATCGCCGGTAATGAAATGGTGGGCAAGACGTTCTGTCGTAACGAGTACGTGGTGAAAAACCCGGCCTTCGGGTGGAAAATATGGGATCTTAAGGGCCCCGGCGGAGTCTTGGAATCCCAATACCAATATGACTACAAGTGGCCGAAGCCTTGTCGTTGCCAGTGTTGTGAGTATCACATTTGATGTTGAAAGAAGGTGAAATTATTTGAGAGAGTATCAGGTTTGGTTTGTATTAAAAAAGTGTAGGTTCAGTGAGTTAGAAGCCAAGGCACCCAAATTCTTTGGGAGGCAAATGACACCGAAAGAATTCTAGTTGAAATTAACTTATTGTAAACAGTAACAAGATGATCACGCGTCTGTGCCGGAATATTGAATGTATAAAACGATGAATGGAATTCGCTCTTTATTTTATCGCAGAGGTTTTGACCTACCCGTAGAACATAGATTGACATTTCGTTTGTGGGAAACTCTTTCTGTCGTTGCGCGTTGTTATACACAGGAGAAATACCTTATTACATGTAATAATTATATATAATTTTTTGCATATAATCATGATGAAAAACTGTGTCGCATTGCAACTCAAGAAATACTTAACGCAGAACAGGCAATCCTAGCGAAATCGTTTACGTTCTTTGTAAACAGCCAAATCCGATAGAAGAGCTGCGGCCAAAGATTTTTTTTAAGAGAAAGGAACGAACGTCTGAACAAAAAGATATACCAGCACTAACCATCTTCGTGTGCAAATTACAAGAATTCATTAAGCGATATACTTTATGAAACAATATTCAATTATAAAATCACTGTAGGTCTGAATGTTTTACCAGTTACGTTTCGAAAGAAAAAGTTAAACAAATGAATTCATAATGAGTGACATTTTGAAAGGTTTGCTCTCCACGCGCTGAAAAGGAGAAAATTACTATAAGGGTTTTATTTTAAATAGTAAATAAAGTCTAAGTTATGTAAATAAAGTGACAATGAAATTATAAACACATATCATGAAATTATATGAGTATTTCTGAAGCTTCAATAACATACTTTCAATAGATGTTTGCTTATAGCATTTTCTCAGAATATGTTGCAAGTAATGTCATGATAAGTGCGAAATTGGTAGGATTACAAAGGTTATACATTATAATATTTACAAGATTACCGGAGTTAATTGTGATAATCACACAAATTACGAATTACGACAAATTAGTTATAGTGAACAGAAATAACAGAAAATACAAGATGTATCTAAATAGATCACAATAAGTTAAATCAGTGATAATCGTGCAAAAGATAATTTTTAGTCGCAATAAAAATGATTTATGGATTGGATGGATAAACCACTTTCAAAACCGTTAACATAATTATACGCGCCTTAGCATTTTGTACATCTTACAGCTTATGGGTGCATCAAACCATAAATTTGTTGTATCTTGTGATACAAAGTAGTTTGTATTATTAATATTCAAAGATGGTAGGATGGAACTTTCCATGATATCCAAGATAACAGTGATAAAAGGTTTCCACTTCGAGTCTTCTGTTTATTAGATGGTGCAAGAACAATAAATCGTTAAAATCTCTCAGGTCGTACTGTGGTGACATTAAAAACTACATGAAAGAGGATGTGTGAATTTTTAGGAGACGGTAATTTTAGACGCCAAGCGAGGTAATTTTATAATTTGTTATTGTACGAATTGAATTTGATTACAATATTTAGGTAGTGGGACCATTGGAGAATTGGTCTTACGAGTATTAAAATACAGTATGAAGTGTATAGTTTTCAAAGATTTTATGAGAAAATTCAATCGATATTCTCACAAAATGTAATGTGGGTAAAAATGTATTTGTTATATAATCTATATACAATTTTAATTTCAACTTTGGATAAAAAATAAAGCTTAGATCTTTGAACTACGTGATAGTTTTCCAAAATAAGATCATATATCGAGTAGTCATGTTGGATAGGAGTTCCTGAATTTAAAAATCAGAGAACGTTATTTATGGACTAGTTAAAGGAGAGATGGTTAAACTTGCACTATATAGAAGACAGTCTAAGGATTTTTGAAGAAAAATTGATTACGGCGTTGATCTAATTTCCAAAGATCTTTATGTGCGTGGATATAATTTTTAGTAAAATTTATAGTTTTGAATCGGGTTTAGAAGAAGATCTGGATTACAACCCACATAGGTTCAAAATTATATTGACAATCAACATTTCACAGCTCTTTTGTATTTCCATAACTAAAATTGTATGTGAGTCAACATTTATAAAAAATTAAAAACATTGTACTCGTAAAGGTAAAATTGAATATAAGACAATGAATAACGTATTTTAGCAAATAGGATGTCAAAATTCGGAACAGGTTTATATAAGACCAACAAAAAGAGATTCGAATATACGGATACTTGAACATAAAAGAAATAAAATGAACACGTAAACAGACAAAACTCCTTGCCAAGACATACGCTGAAACTCGATCTGGAGATAGATTTTGAAAAGGTAAATAATTTTGCTCAAGACTATAAGTATTGCCCTAGAATGTTTTTTTAAACATTATCTTGGCAAACACCATAAACACGGTACTTCAGGGTAATATGTTTAGCAAAAATTATATTTCAAATAAGGCAATTGTGAACAATTTTTATACTCTCGTACCCTTTATTGTATGATTTCTACATGATCCAATCCGTATATAATAAAGATGACTGGAACCCCTTCTCCTCTGTCCGTCCTCCTCCTGCCCCCTCCTTTCCACTTTTGTTTCAAATCGAGGTTAGCGTTGACATATCGCACTCCGACCTTGAGATGTCCCTCTCTGATGACCTTCTTGTTTGCTAATGTCATGTGATACTTATTTTTACTACAAAAATCTGCGTATGTGTCTGTGTGGAATAGAAAAGACAAACACCATACAGTATATTTAAATTTTCGTAATAACTAAAATCTTGTATCAGAGTAATTGTATTGTACGTTCGAATTTCCTTACAGTAAGACAAATCCTTCTTAACGAATAACAATTTAGTTTTTTGAGAGAATAATGAAGGCCAGAAGATGGAAGTGTG
The DNA here is from genome assembly GCA_011170035.1 of Teleogryllus occipitalis. Taxonomy (NCBI): domain Eukaryota; kingdom Metazoa; phylum Arthropoda; class Insecta; order Orthoptera; family Gryllidae; genus Teleogryllus; species Teleogryllus occipitalis. Next base: position 34,811 of record BLKR01003610.1, on the reverse strand, counting down.
ACCCCGAAACGTTGTAGAAGTATCAGAAATCTTATAATAGAACTAATTGTCAAATTGATAAACGATTGAAATGTTTTTAAGTAAAAGTCTTGTATTTACAAAGTTTATTACATGCTCTTATGATAATTTAATACTTCTAATGTTTTACATAAATATGTTTGATATATACACATATGTAAAATAATGGTTGTACTTATGGAAATGCAATAAAATGGTAAAAGTCAATAATATTAATGGGCCAAATAAAATAATTAAAGCGAGTCGTAATGAAAATATGACAGCATACTCCATTACTACTTATGTTTACTAGCATTAGTCCCAGCAAAGACATTTTAAGAGATAAAAGGGGCAGTTACAAATTTGAAGATTTAAAACAATACTTTCTAACCTGTTGCTTGGGGAAATATCAGAAGAGAATTAAGGGACTTATTTGGAACAACATAAAAACTTTCAATGTATTTTATTACAATAAATGAATAATCGTTATCCTACATGTTATTTCAAAAGAAAGTTCTGGAGCGTTCTATTAATGTATCTTCAACATTTGATTCATATATTGTTTTTACTATTGTAATTTTTTATTCAATTGTTAGCCCGTATTTTACTCCATATTGTGAACATCGATAGTCTACATGTATAGCCATATTTACCTACATGATATTCCACATCAATCCATCCCTGCTTATCACTGCAGGCTACGCCATCGCGAACCCTGCAATTCTCCCTTGCATGCCCATGACGGGTCTGTTGTGTGTGCCCGCAGGGCGCCACGTCCGATAGAGCTGCGTTCGCCGGGCATCCCTCTGCCCGCGGTGCATGAAGGGCCGCGCGACCCGCTCGACCACGTGCCCATCGAGCACGAGTACCCCCCGTGCCAGCCCTGCGGCCGCTTCAAGCCGCCGCCGCCCGCCGTCTGCCCGCACCGCAAGCCGCGCCCAGCCAAGCCCGAGGAGACGCGCGACGCGCCGGCCAAGGAGGAGAAGGACCCTTGCAAACCTCCCACGAAGGAGGAGCCCTGCGACACGTGCATCGGCGACGAGCCCAAGAAGGCGGACGTGTGCCTGGCGAGCGTGGTGAAGCAGCCGCCGCCGCCCAAGGAAGACCCGTGCGAGCCCTGCAAGCCCAAAGCGCCCAAAGTCGCACCGCCCTGCGAGCCGCCGTGCGAGCCCAACGCGGCCAACGCCGAACCCTGCGAACCCTGTGAAAAGATCAAGGTCTACAACCGCGAACCCCTTAAACCCGGCGAAACCAAAGGCGAAGGCGCTCCGCCTCCGGATCCCAAACCGGTGACTCCGGACCCGTGCCAGAAGTGCGTGATCGAAGTCAAGCCGGCGCCGTGCAAGCCGTGCGTGCCCAAGGGCAAGCCGCCCTGCACCTGCGGGAAGCCGCCGGAAGTCGTCAACCCTTGCGAAAACCCGTCGCGTCTGGAAACGTGCGCGCACTACTACCCGGCGGAGGGCCAGGCCGCTTCGGGGGCGCACTCGCCGTATTACACGGTGTACACCGTCTCCGAGGACCGTTCGGGAGGGGGCGCGGTCGCCTCAGCCGCCATGCCGTGCGGGCTGCCCTGCGGGCCCTTCGCGTCGCCCCCGCCGCCCTGCGCGTCCGGGCCCTGCAAGCCCTGTGCGCCGTGCGCGCCCTGCAAGCCCTGCTCGCCTTGCAAGCCCTGCGCGCCCTGCTCGCCCTGCAAGCCTTGTGCGCCGGAGTGCCCGCCCTGCAAGCCCTGCTCGCCCTGCGCGCCCTGCGGGCCGTGTCAACCCGCCGTCTACTGCCCGCCGTGCGGCCCGCCCTGCCGCCCCTGCGGGCCAGCGGCGCCGTGCAAATCGTGCAAGGCCTCCTGTAAACCCTGCAAGCCGCCTTGCAAGCCGTGTAGCAAACCGTGCTGCCGGCCGTGCACGGCGCCGTGCTGCGGGGGGCCCTGCGCGTCGTTGTGGTGCCCCCCTTGCTGCTCCGGGCCCCCCTGCCGCCCCTGCACGGCCGCCCCGCCCTGCAAGTGCCGCCCTTGCTGACCCGCCCTCCTTCGAACCGGCTCTTTTCGTTACTCGGCCACGGAGGACAATGAAGTTGGATCTTACAAAATAAAGGAAACAAATTTTAAGAGGTTTACTTTATTTCGGGGGGTTAAAACGGCTCATTCACAGGCTGGATCCGGCAACTCGCCGGTTGGAAAATTTTAGCGATCCATTATGCGAACGAAGACGTAGGTAATGATATCGTAGGCTTTCGCGGCCAGAGTCATGATCTGGGCTGTCGGGGTGACGCCGCGTCGAAGGCTGGGGTGCCGACGTTTCGACCGACATATCGCGGTCCTCTTCAGGCAGTACAGCCCTGAAGAGGACCGCGATATGTCGGTCGAAACGTCGGCACCCCAGCCTTCGACGCGGCGTCACCCGGACAGCTCAGATCAAAGACCAACGGGGATTGCTTACAACCGACGAGTCACAGCCTCAAAACGCGTGACTCACCTGTGAATACGCCGTATATGGGTCGTAGTTATCGTTATTAACTAACTTAATTTTTTGCCGTTTTTAATATGTAACAACGGTTACACTTAAGAAATGTCACAAAGAATAAGCGTACACGTTTTGCTTTGACGGACACGCGCTGCAGATACGTGAAAAGGAATTCGGTAGTTCCCCAACTGTTGGTTGAACTGGCAGTGCGATTGCATTTCTGACCTATCCAATAAACTGGTGGAATGAACTGGTAATCGTGGCAGTATCTGCGCTGCGAAAGTTGAACGCTGCCCCCGGCTCTTTCAAAAGCTTCAGAAAATGATTTTTCGTAAATATTGAACACTCTATAATTCATAGGATAATCATTACACACTCCAAAGAAACCAACATGGTATTTACAAATCGTTTAATACATTATTACTCCTCATTTCAAGGTGTAACTCTCCCATTTATCAGGTGTTTTCAACATTTACTTGGACGTATAAACATAAATTAATGAAAGATGGGTAATTAATTAATCATGGAATATGTATAAAGGGACCTATAATTTCATCCCATAATTTTATTTACTTATGATGTATACATTTTCAGTAGGCGTAAAAAATAGAATTATGACTTTAAATTTAATTCTTTACAATACAATAATACTTTAGAAAGTTGCACGAATCTTTTCGGCCCAAAAGCAAGGGATTCGCTCTCAGGAAGATGATACACTAGCATCAGCACGAAGCAGATGACCTATCGAAGAACAAGAAGCAGAGTCGATCGCGCCAACTGCACCATTCGACAAATGAAAGCGCGGTGGCAATGCAGATGGAGACCCAATGGAGAACTACTATTGAAGGAAACACGTGGCCATTTCAAAATTTGTCTTCTCTGTAGATAGGAACGAAATGATACCAATTGTATTGTTATAAATGTGTGTTCTTATAGCTTGACAAGTTGTTGACAATTTAAATTATTGTGTAATTAAGATTTTAACCTGAAGAACTATAGATAACAATTGGAACCACCAGTTGAATAGCATGAATATTAAACAATACAGAACTTATAAAGAATACAAAAATACAATTGACTCCTCAGAAAGGGTGTTGAAAGCAACATTAGGGCACGAAATGAAAATAATATTTTTAGTACAATTTTCAAAATAAAACATTTCAATGAGAACTAATTTAAAACTTTAAAAAATATAACCTTATTAAAAATTACATAGTTCCAATTCTACATATATTTTTTAAAAATTTCATTCATTTAGTTAAGCACAGGCTGATTGTTTCTGAAGAGAAGATATTTATAAACCTAAGTGGCTCTAATTTGTGTGCCAAAAGCACTTTAAAATAAGATGTCGTTATTTAAACTAATATTCTGTATAATCACGTTCAAATCAATAAAATATTTTTGTGTATTTTTCATTAAACTATCACGAAAATTTCCATTTTATGTTAAGCTCCTAAACGTTTTCGAAATATGAGTGAAGTTTTTAAATAATTATTTTATCAAAGACAATGTTTTTTGTTTCTCTCCTCGTATGTATCAAAGGAGGGTATAAAACTGCTAACGGTAAAGCTTTACATTTTTCTAAGATCCCTGCGTATGTAGATTACGCAGTATATACGTACGTGTATAAACGTTGTATGTACATTGTTTCAATAATATCCAAAGAATCAAAGAAATTTTCAAACTAAGGTTTACTTGTAACATCCACGTTTCGGTATCGATGTGGTACCATTAATCCCCAGTGTTGCCCATCAATTCGCACCTCTAGTACAAGTACGAACTACCTAAGAGAGACATGCTTTTTTCGTATTAATGATAAAAGGGACAAACGCGACAAAAATTCACATTTCTTAAATTTAATTGTTGTGTCTCTGAATTTAATATTTGTTTGGAACTTTTTTGAAAGTAATATTGGTGAATAGATTGCTAAATGCGAAAAACGTTAAAAATTTTAAATAACCCCGTGATTTTAGAAAAGACTAAGAGTAAGTAAGAAGTAAAACTAAAGAATTTCTCAAACCACAAGATTTAGAATTCATCGTAAAGCTTGTAGCATAGAGTTTATGTACCGTAAATGTCCAATCATGTATTATTTCATTGAACATTCTTTATTAGCATGAAATCAGGTGAAGGTTATTACAGCGATCAAGCCGTGAAGTGCAAGGCATGAACATTTGACGCGAAATGAACGACAAACTCTCTTGATTGATTGATTGATTGATTGATTGATTTTTCGTGTTTCCGGGCGCGTCAACTGCTTCGGTCATTAGTCCCGTTAGTGGAGTGCATGTTTTTTCTCGGGAGATGGCGGTGATCTTCCCCCGCTGGATGGCGAGATCCGGGGCCGACCTACCGTCGGCTAGTGGGGTTTCCCCCTAACCAGGACTCTCCCACCAACGGGGCTAATATGGTAAGAATTGTAACTGATTATAAATGCGATAAGGCAAAGATAGTGACAGTAACTATCTATTTGTCACAGTTTTGACGGAAGAGGCATGGATCGCGCCGTTTAAACACGGCGAGAACTAGTCCGGCTGAGGGACGCATGCGCAGTGTTGCTGCTTTCTATGAACTAGGCCTTGTTAAAAGTGTCCTCGGTTGCGAGGCGAGATTCGCCCAAGAGAGCGGGAATCGGCGCATCCGCAACTTCTCCGATTAAGTCACAATTTCCTTTCGACGGAAGCTCCAACATTTCACCACAAAACTATATTAACGGACACCTTTTTCGCACGCAAATTTGAAGTTTTGACATGCGGTCGATTTTCAGGCCCTTGATTTCAAATAAGTCCTGAGAACGTGTATGAATAGAGAACCCGGCGAAAAGGATTGTTGGAAATATTTCATTGAAAATGGATCTTCGCAGTTATTTCACCAATTGCACAGCTCTTGTCCGTTTTGGTGTATTCTCATTGGTTCTCGTGAAAAATTATTTGATGATAATAGTGCATATTCGACTTAATATTTTTTAATATAATTCCAAATCTTAGTCCGCGTTATTAAATTACAGCAATGTGCCTTTTGAGAAACATTTGACAAAAGCAAACAACCAGCTTGCAGAAGGCATCAGGGACAGGTGTGAATTTTTTAAGAATTTATTTTTTCCCGATCAGTCAGCTTTCATTGCGCTTAGGGGGTACGAAACACAGTGTATATTTAGATATATATTTTAGGTATTTATATAGTAAAAAAACAGTAAAGTAACAGTATGAGACGTATGGGGGAGAGAATCATCTGCGCACGGTTTCTATATCACACTGTGCTATAGAATAACACACACCGTTCTGGCAATTTTCGCATTGTGTATGTGCGTGTGCATTCAGTACGCCGGAGTGATTCTCGCGGGCCAACACTCGGCCTCGTTTCCATAGCTTCCATCCATCCCTCTGCTTCTGATAGCGCCGGCTGGGCCGAGCGAGGCGGGGAGTGCGGTGGCAGACCACCAGGCCACGAGGCGGGGCCGAAGGGCTAGAGAGTTGAACGCGCGGCACAGCACAAGCAGGCACCATGGGTAAGAAGGACGAGGCCACGATCAAGTTCCCCATGTGCGGATGGCGGCCGTGGGGCACCGCCGACACCTTCATCACGACGCAGCGCCACGACTTCCGCTGGCCCGTGCCCCGGTACGTCCCTTTCACATGTCCGGATAGTTAGCACACCCACTTATCAGAAAATTAAAAAAGAGTATTCCATAATTTTGTACTAATTTTAAACTAATTTTAACACAAATTTAAAAATTTTGTACCGATGCAGTACATTAAAAAAACAGGGTATAAGAGTGGGTGTGCTAACTTAACGTTAAGTACTTAACGTATACATTTTTTATTTTGATGTTGTGCATCAGTTCAAAATTTTTGAATTTGGGTTAAAATTAGTTTAAAATTAGTACAAAATTGTGGCATTTTTAGTTTTTCGATATCATCGATTTTCATCGAGTGGGTGTGCTAACTTAACGTTAAGTTAGCACACCCACTCTTATACCCTGCTTTTTTAATGTTCTGCATCGGTACAAAATTCTTAAATTTGGGTTAAAATTAGTTTAAACTTAGTACATAATTATGGAATACTCTTTTTTAATTTTCTGATAAGTGGGTGTGCTAACTATACGGACATCCCTTTCACTCCACTTGGATTCATTAGCGACTCCGGGCGCGAGAATTACTAAGGTCATTAGTGCCGCATGGTTTTATCGCGGGAGGTGGCGCTGCTCTTACCCCGCTGGATGGAGAGATTCGACGCCGAACTACACGTCGGCTTACCGGTTTTCGCTAACCAGCTATCTCCCCCTGCCGGAACCCGTTCCAAGATCCTGACTGATCTTCCGATATGTGTGGTAGTATTGTGCATGTAAGAGTGAGGATAGGACAAGGAAGGGGACGTAAGGATCGCGCGTGGTCCGTTGAAATATATTCAATTAAAATATATCATTATATTACAGATATATCATATATCCATTATAGATATTATTGCATTATAGATTTCTTGTAAATACATTTAAAATATATATTTCTTGCCTAGTTAAAACATAACTCCGAGTGTGAAAAAGTTATTACAATAATTCATACGGTTCAATCACAATTTAACAGTAAAACCTCACGAAACTGAGTTCACATTTAGTTACACCAATGCTTACAGCGAGTGAACTGTACAAGATGTAGCACGTCTCAAAACGTTCATTCCTCAAAACACGTTAGAAAAATGCTATCTCTTATACCGCAATAATATAACTAGAGATGGCATAGGCAGATATACGAAACAACGGACTTCTACTGAAGAAGCAATGAATTAACTGATCGGTGTCTCAGTGACACCGCGTGAGTCAGCCGCAGAGGCGAAAAGCATGTCTTTCACTGGCGCTCCGCTCTGTAGACAGCAATCAAAATTGGAACATCGTATTTTCAATGCAACTATACTTATTTCTACGCTTGTGTTGGTTTGAAGAATAGCAAACTAATTCTTTGATAATAACCCGGGTAGCAAGAATATAGTACTACTCGCGTTCCTCTTCCACAATGGAATTGTTTAATACATTATCACCCAACATCTTGACGCATAAGCGTACAATGCTTTAGCAATCTCAGTTAAATCGACATATAGCGTTCAGAAATCCCAAAACTACTTTATAACAAGTTTCATTTAGGAAGTGTCCGCGTAATGTAGAAATAAAATTCTCAAATTAGTGCAAAAGGAGCAAGTATGAGTTGCAAACATTTCAAATTTCTCATTTGGAAACAGTTATTAATGAGTTTATCATGGATTGTTTAACGTTGCGTGACTAGGCAATTACACCCGTTCTTCCGTCTGAACACGCAAATTCCGCTACGCTTCTTTCAGAATCTACCAGAGAAAGAGGGTATAACTCAGGCGACGAAACAGGCAATTTAAATTTAGCTTAGAGCCTTATTAGGCTCTTTTTAGATGCAGTAAATCTACAACATGGGACAGCCGGCTTTACTTCCCCTCCGATGGCCAACGTAGGAAGGATTATTTTGACCTTTAAAGCCCACGGCTTCGATCGTGTTTGAATTCAAAAAATTGTGTCTACCAGCCCGATTCGTTGTTAGACCTCCGATGACACTGAGAGAGCTCCCCAACTGACGCTGCGTCGGTGTGTCGCGCGTGCGTGCGCAGCGTGCAGATGTGCGGGCGGCAGCTCAAGTACCCGAAGAAGCCGGCGCGCACGTGCATCGACGGGCACGGCGTGTGCCGGCTGCGCCACGTGGCGGTGCCGCAGTACTACCCGCTGCCGGGCGCCGAGGCCGCCTTCTACGCGCCGCCGGGCATGATCTGCATCCAGGTGCCCCCTTGCCCGCCGCCCACCGAGCTGCTGGACGCAGGCATGCCCTCCAAGCGCGAGTGCGAGTGAGTGCACGCTCTTTGATCTTTTAAACCTTTTTTTGTGCGAGTGAGTGTGAGAGTGAGTAAGTGAGTGTGAGAGAGTGAGAGTGTGAGAGTGAGTGAGTGTGAGAGTGAGTGAGAGTGTGAGAGTGAGTGAGAGTGTGAGAGTGAGTGAGAGTGTGAGAGTGAGTGAGAGTGTGAGAGTGAGTGAGAGTGTGAGAGTGAGTGAGAGTAAGTCAGACTGTGAGTGAGACTGTGAGTATGAGAGTGTGAGAGTGAGAGTGTGAGAGTGAGTGAGTGTGAGAGTGAGTGTGAGAGTGAATGAGTGTGAGAGTGAATGAGTGTGAGAGTGAATGAGTGTGAGAGTGAGTGAGAGTGAGTGAGTGTGAGAGTGAGTGTGAGAGTGAGTGTGTGAGAGAGAGAGTGTGAGAGTGAGTGAGAGTGTGGGAGTGAGTGAGTGTGAGAGTGAGTGAGAGTGTGAGAGTGAGTGTGAGAGTGTGAGAGTGAGTGAGTGTGAGAGTGAGTGAGAGTGAGTGAGTGAGAGTGTGTGAGTGAGAGTGTGTGAGTGAGAGAGAGTGTGAGAGATAGTGAGTGAGAGAGAGTGTGTGAGAGAGAGTGTGTGAGAGAGAGTGTGTGAGAGAGAGTGTGTGAGAGAGAGTGTGTGAGAGAGAGTGTGTGAGAGAGAGTGTGTGAGAGAGAGTGTGTGAGAGAGAGTGTGTGAGAGAGAGTGTGTGAGAGAGAGTGTGTGAGAGAGAGAGTGTGTGAGTGTGTGAGAGAGTGAGAGTAAGAGAGTGAGAGTAAGAGAGAGAGAGTAAGAGAGAGTGAGTAAGAGAGTGCGAGTGTGTGTGTGAGAGAGTGAGTGAGTGAGAGTGAGTGAGAGTAAGAGTGAGTGAGAGTAAGAGTGAGTGAGAGTAAGAGTGAGTGAGAGAGAGAGTAAGAGTGAATGAGAGTGTAAGTGCGAGTGTTCTAGTTCTAAAAACGATATTTAAGTTACAAGAAATAGTTTATAAAATAGCATTTTGTGGCACCGATTATGACGTTTTTGACCTTAGTGGCACGAATAATTGCATCATCACACATCCAGCCAATCGCAGCGAGGGAATCGTGGGGGGGGGGGGTAGCGGTAAACCGAACAGCCGACCACAATTTTTACTCACAGATGTCAAATACCAGTCACGTCGCAATAAAGTTCTCCCCCAAACAGTTTCGAATCTTGAACATTATATTAAGTATACCGCACATTATGGAAACTACCACTACCATTGTCTTTTATTTTGAGCTTTTCTAAAATCCCAATGCTATGAAATTCGTCCTTAATAATTCTTCTATAAGACAATTACACAAACCACTAACTTCTGGATCATTAACACACACTCCATTATCACAAAAACTTGAGAGAAGCGTCACTTACGAAAGACCATTTCATTTACAAAGTTAATGACAGTTGATTAATTATTTTATCAACTCTATAAACTATTTTATCAACTATCATTAACTTCATAAATGAAATTTTTGTGCTAATGGAACTAGACAGTGCCTAAAGAAGCGACACAAATAAGTCGCGAGACATTGTACTAGTTTCAAGAATGACATATAAATAATAGTGCTTTTTTACATGTGTTGACTGCTTTTTTATTAAATCCGCTTTTAAACTGTGATTGTCTATAATACTATGGATACTTCAAAATTAAGAACTATTTGAACACTACTACAACTATTTGAACAACATATATTAACTACACTAGGCGTTGTAATTAATAAGAGTCCTTGCAAACCCGATTTGCTTCATCTTCAAGAGTGTTGATCACAGCACGTATTCTTGAAAAGGTGTAAGAAATCAACACTTACTGAAATTCATGTCATGATAAATTGAAATTCATGTTCCCCAGCTCAAGACAGGTTGTGGATGTAAGGAGAACCCGAATTTTCGATGAACTTTTCAAAAATATCTTCTTAATATCTTAATTCAATTTGCCCATTTCTGGACATAAACATCTCACTTTTCCTGCCTTCTGTGAAATCCATGAGTGACAAGAAGCATATTCGGGAACAACCGTTTCACAGGTTTACGGCTCTATTCATACATTACACGTGGTGAATTAGTTTAGAAAAAGTTTGTCGTGTTGAATTTCATGGAGCCTTCACATAGCAGATGGTGTATTTGGTACATTTTTCCAAAACTGTGTCTGAGTTGGTTTTTCTAACTTCCCCCTATCATGAAATCGATTTTTAAAAGACAGAAGAAAACGCTAATCGTTAGATTTGATGAGAGTGCAGAAAAGTAAAAGAATCTTTACCAATATCGCTGGCAGAGAAATATTTATTTCTCACTTTATTTCCATCAGTGTGAGACAAGAAAGAGTTCAACGGGAAAACATTAATGAAACTTGTTTATTCTTAACTTAAAGAGTGAGAAAATGTTTTATTATCCACTGTTTCTGAGACATTTATTTATAAAATAAATTAATTATTTTTTTTAATAGTCAAGGAAAGCAAAACACGAATTTAGGCAAAAAGCATTTGTTCTTTAAAATAGTCATAAATGTCAAAATAGACAAAAAGATGCAAATTCGAATATTGCTATTGGAACCACAAAGATATACTTCGTTGAGATACATTTTAAAAATATAGATAACTTGTATGATTTAAAAAAGGCATCTTTCGTAAGTTCCTATCTTCAACTGAAAACATCGATTAAAAAAATAGAGCACAACTAATGCAAAATTATTTATTCTTTTTCGCGAAATTGAAAAATAACCCTGCATAATAAACCAAGCCTCAGCTAATAGGGTTTACAGGAAACTAGGCAGGTTAGAATTAGGCGCATTCATTCATTGGAATATAAGGGGACCTTTAACTGCAATAGACGTATTAGTAATGAAATGATGTTCTGAGTAGATAGCGATAATGATGAAAAATGGAGAAATGATTTCCAACTTTAAAATTGTAATTGCAAATTGACACTGTTCATTGCAGATTTAGATTCTGCTACAATGTAGGATGGTTGTGTCAGCAAAATTTAGCTATTTCAAAACCCTGCATTTCTAAACTACAGGGATTCCAAAATTCCTCAGTGAGGTCAACGGAAAAGAGTTCTTATTATTCGGCGAGAAGTCGTAACTCAGAAGGAAGAAAACTGTGACGACTAGAAGTCAGACAATGTTTTTTGTACACACATAGTTTATTTACACAGTTTATATAACAACTGCCTATTCATTTACAACTGGAGCATTCGCTCCCCCATTAGCTTCACCTAATACGCGTCACCCCTTCCCCAGTCAAGTGTTTAAAATTTGGAAGTGAGTATTAAGAATATGTAATGTAAATAAATGAGAATGAAAGTTTTTACAACTCTGAAAACTGGTTTAATGGGTTGAAGGTCTGCCAAAGCGTTGGAACATGTGAAAACATTTCCCCCCAAAATCTCCGACATAATATAATGTGGTCATTCTGAGGCGGCGGTGGAACGCTCCCTCACGGTGGCGCACATTGCCTTCCCAATTGGGATGCGTCATCAAAACATCGATGTTCAAATTTTAAAAATCGACGTTCACAGTACATCTGACAAAGCCATCGATGTTTTTAAACAACGAAGTTTGTAAAACTATTTTAGTAACATCAGTATTCACATGCCTAGGAAAGGGGCGGTTTCATGTCTCTGTGATCGTGTTTATTAATTTGAAATTGAGCTCACAAAATAACACAAAAAATTTGTAGAACTATTAACAAACTTTTATTACCTTAGTGGACAATACAAATATAAAAACATTTATTAATAAAAAATCGACTAACTGATTCTTTTCTCTTTGTGACTTTGGTGTGAAGAATGCTCAAATTATGGATATATGAAAATTATTGAAATATTATTGAATTTAATAAAATACCAACCAAGTAAAAACATCGCGCTCAAAACAACGATGTTAAAAACATCGGCTTCATAAAATCGATGTTTGAACAAAACTACCCATGTTTTGAAAACATCAACATCAATGTCGAATGCATATTCGCCAAAGCCTACTGGCTTCGCCTTGCCACATCTTCCTCCATTCCCTCCACTTCGCCATCGTGCACCGAGGATAAGTTGTCAGGAGTACGTGATGGATAGGGCGTATGGGTTACACAGGGTTGACTCGCCATTCCCGGGGTGGCCGACTGCCTCCGCAGTATGTTATCAAAGGTCTAATCACCAGTGGCGGCGGGTGGCTTGTGAATTACGAGGAGCGACATGTGCCCGAACAATCGCACACTTTCGTCTCTTAAAAATATTTCTTGATCCAGAGCAAAAACGTGGCATGTATTGAACTAGTATGTATTGAACGAGCCATTTCCAAGCAATTGAATGTTAATTGTCTAAAATAAATTTTACTTTCATAATAGAAGAAATAATTACGAACTAGAAAGTAGATATTTAAAAAAATAAATATCTAGAGAATATTCAGGCTACAGGATGATTCTAAAAAGCCCACTAATAATTCGCTTACGCGAGCGCATGAAATTAAATTCTACCCTCAAAACATGCGCTGTCGTAAGCACAAAATAAACGAGTTGATTTCGTGAAAGAAATATATATATATATATATATATATATATATATATATATATATATATATATATATATATATATATTGATCTTTCAATTATCCTGATATTTCAATTTTAACTTTTCATGCCCGGCCACCGATCCCCACCTGATTATCAAGAGAAAATAAAGCTGTCAAGACATTTATGGGTACCTTCCCAAGTAGAAAAATATATTCGTTGCAGTACTGACCACGCCACCATTTTGATGGCCATCGCTGAAGCGACAGGAAGTGCGCCTCACGTACAGTTCATGTTTCCGTGAGCTCCTGAATGCACTTGCGTGGGGTGGATTTGGGTTCGATCCGAGTTGGCCACACGCCATATACATGACGTGTCTGAAACCCTCTCTGCGAATGAAGATTTATCATACCTGCTGGAGGATGGGACATTGCAAACAAAGGCTTTGTTTATGCCTATACCAAAAGTATCACATGGCGATGAAGATAGCGGCACCCCAATTTATAAGGCATAAGTGAAAGGCGAGGCCCACACCTTTATACCCTCCCCTTTGCTGGCATGTGATTACGGCAGTGGTTCGTCTTTATCATAATAATAATAATAATAATAATAATAATAATAATAATAATAATAATAATAATAATAATAATAATACTTCCAATAACGCCTTCCTAAAACTACAATAGAGAAGATAGCAATTTTTCTTCAAATGAACTTTTTTTCTCCACTATGTTCCTTAATGTCGTGCTCATTTTTTGAAAGAATTTGTATTTTTTGTGAAATTTTGGTTTAAATATGAAGAAAAAACTAAGTTTTCAACAAAAAAACTGTTCACAATTATATTTTCAAACGTTTAATATGGATAGTGCTAAATCCACTGTATAAGATAACCTCCATTTTGCAGTATTATTTTGTTGTTGTTTTTTCCAAATATTACACAAGTGTAATTTTTTTGATATCTCTCGTGACATTAATATTGAGCGTATTTAATATTTACAACTATAGGAAGATTTGCATACGTTATTGCATTTGTGAATGTGCACAGTGCTTGAAATTATGTCTTTGAAAGTTTCTCGCAAACTCAAAACTTTCTGAATTTACTAGATTTCTGACTTTAAATGATTTATATTTATCATTTAAAAATGAACTCTCTTATCCCCATAGCACATCACACAGTTTTTTAATTGACGTAAAATAAAATGTTGTTTATAAAATGTTGTTTTGTTGACGTAAAATAAAATAAAAAGAGAATTCAAGTTGGAAGGAGCTTTTATTTTTGTTTAAATGAGGCCCATTCACTAGCAGAATCAAAGAAAAAGAAACTACACTCGTTATCATCTGTATTTAAAGTATTTTAAGTATTTCTTTTTATATACACCTATTTTATGTATTTAACTATATCTCTAAAATACATGTCCAGGAAACAGAAAATACAGTTTTTCAAATACAAAATGTATTTAAAATACGCATTTCAAACACAAGTATTTAAATACTGCCCAATCCTGGTTGGCAGCTGGGAAGACGGCGAGGAAAATCGAAAAGCTACTCGAGACTAACATGAAAAGAACACTAGTACGAGAATGTGTGTCATTCTGTAGTATGGTATTTTGAGATTTCTCACGAACACGTGCAGAGATCGAATTGTGAGAACGTTGATGTACCGTCTCCCGACTATCGCAACATATAGCGAGACTGCTTAGTTTTCCATCAATTTATGCCTGTATTGGAAATTGGTAGGCAATTATATACTACAAAAAACCGTGTCAGTGGTCTGAAATAATTGTATTATCGTGATAATCCACTGATAATAAAACTGTGATACGTTTTCGCCCAAAATTCTAAAGTTACATTGGTTTATATTTCAATAGCCCATTTCATGGACTACTCGTTCTGCTTGTGAGCTTGAATATCGATAGTCTTCTTGTTTAGCCGAAGGGGTCTCCCCTCGCATTCGCTTCAGGGTCAGTATGTGGACGGTGGGGAAGGAGAAGAGAAAAAAATGCCTGGGTTTCGATTTCCTACTCGTTGCCCTGGCTGTTTATCGATTTTCTTGAGCTAGTAATAGACACCAGCGTACGGCACGACATGGAAAATGTGCTCCGTATGCACGATGCATTTGTAGTCGAAACTCGTCACAATGTCGATCATATCCAGCGTGAAGATTGGATGGACGAGGGAGACGGGGCAACTGCTCCCCCCTGAATGATCGACTTCTATTCGTCGCATATAAAAAAACACAAAATTTTCTAAAATTTTTTAAATTAACTCTTCTAATTGTGGCGTCATGGAGAAAAACATACAGACATTTACAAGTATGTACAAGTTTATTTACATGTATGTACAATAACCAACTTC
This sequence comes from Teleogryllus occipitalis, assembly GCA_011170035.1. Taxonomy (NCBI): domain Eukaryota; kingdom Metazoa; phylum Arthropoda; class Insecta; order Orthoptera; family Gryllidae; genus Teleogryllus; species Teleogryllus occipitalis. The sequence continues at coordinate 19,629 of BLKR01003610.1, read as the reverse complement.
TGCTTCGAACCTACACTCCTGTAAATATTTCCCTGTGGATACCCCACATAGCTAGGGAGGCCCCGCCTCCTCTGACGCTACTCCCGCGCCACTACCGTGACCTCGTCACCCGTGCACTAGGCACGACACGCTCCAGCCTGGGCGTAAAGTTTTGCGCATCGCGCGAGGTTTCCAGAATAAAACCCACCGTCTGAGCTCGTCGGCTCGATTTTATACCAGAGTGCAACCGTCAGGTGACTGTTCTAGCTGTAGGAGGGAGGCTCGCGTCTACCACGTGACCTTCCCGGTCAAGCTGGCGTCCCCTTTGTCTAAATGTATCCCAAAGCCGGGGCGCCACCTATTCATGCCCGCAGGTATGCGATACTTCCGCTCCTCCTCCCACCCACGGCCGCCACCGAGACGCTACACTAATATTACTTCCAAGGTCACCTTTCTCTTGCTCTACCACGCATGCTTTATTCAACAGTCATTCACCACCTTGCGTAGGGTAAAAACCTCATGAAGATTAACAACATCAGTAAACGATACTATGGATTATGTTTATTGAGCAGGTTTTTAGCATTTGCATTCGCATCTGCATTTTGCTTCGAAAGTCGTGCAACAGTTCGTTCAAGACTGGTTGCGTTACTACACACTTTTCCTGACAAGTGCGTCAAGGTTGAGCGATCTGGCTCATTATACGATATCAAATTTGGTTTCAGCGCATTCGTGGAAATCTCGCTTACAATTGGAATACTGGCGCCAGCATACAACCTAGCACAGGTTCCAGATATTTAAGCAAAACACGATTAGGTGTTTTGCTTAAATATCTGGAAATATCTGGGTTATTAGGGTTTTTCAGTCGTGGATAAATGCAAGCAAAGTTAAATGTTTTAGTATTAGTCCTACGTCATTGGTAACAGAATAATTGTGCAAGTGTTTAGGCAGTAATGTAAATATGTTAACCACGTCCGCAGCATATTCTAATATTATTTCTTTTAGTTTAATAAGTACCATATTAATGACTTACCTATTCGTAAAATAATAAAATAAAAAATATAAACTTAAGGTTATAAGCAAAATATGCTGTTGCATATTTGCAACAGAAAACAATTACATAATACGCACAATACGGAAAATCAAAAACCCCAAATATTTGTAAAAATCTGGAACGTGTGCAAGGTTGGATACCAACACAAATACTAGTACATCAATTTAAATCCATTAGAGCCCATTGTTCCAAAATATGGAAGACTCAATTTCAGGGAGTTTTATCTTACCTCAAATATTATTTTGCGAATTTTGTCTCTTAATCGACGGAGAATCCTAAACGAAACATATAAGCAAGTTTTTTTTCATTCCTGAATGCCAGATGTCGATTTCATCGAGATTGCTAACGCATTGTACGCTCCCGGCTAGGGTGTATTCACGATTTGCGTCGGTTCGAATCTCCATCTAACGCAACCGGCCTTAAACCAACAATTGCACGATTCTCGACGCGAGAGAAGAAAAGTTACACAGAAAAGTACTACATTCTACACATTATGTGGAAAATTAGAAACTCCAAGAAGTATATCATATGGTTCAATTTCATAACGTTCTGCATGTATTCTCCAAGGCTAATGAAATTGAGAGATTTACGAATACTGGAAAATACAACCATTTTTCACAGTGAAAACAGAGTTATACACTCTTTTTCTGAGAAAGTAACATAAATGTTTTAAATTGTGACGATCACTTTGGGATTACCGCTTCGCCGGGGCGTCCATCGTTAACGTGTTCTAATTACCAGACAGCATGAGACAATCCCTGCACTGTGCTGGCGCGGGTTTTATTTAGTCTCGAGGTAGCAGCCATTTGACACCTCGCACCACATGCTAAAGGGAGGATAACCGAGGCAAAGTGATTAAGTACTCTCAAATGCATTTACTAGCAAATTTATTACCTTATGTATATTTTGATACAGTGATACGGAAGCCGAAATTTGCCCTTTATAATCATAACTACCTTGTTTGGAATATATTTCCCATCGCTTCTCGTGGACATTCAGTTGCAATTATTGTTCGTTATTCTTAGGTTCCCCAGTATTTTATCACACAGGAATGTCAGAGAGGCAACGTCCGGCAAACGAGAGAGATAAAAATAGTCATAGCCTCCAAAACGATCGCAACCACACCATATCCAAAATTAAAGGCTAATTTTAAGCTAATTAAGTGCTCTATTCCCGAATTTTAGGCTCTTGTGGACTTTCCAAAATCGTGGGCGCTGCTACCTTTAGTCGAAAGCTAGCAGCGCCCATCTAGAAAATACTTCCCGTCATTGGAATACAAAGAAAATGCATCCAAAATTAAAGGCTAATTCTAGGCTCTGGCAAAAAAGTTGTTTCAGCCCAAATTTTCCCAAAATCAGGACTGTACAAAGAGAAACAAATAGCATAGGTTCTTACGGGCTAATAAACACGAAAACTCAAAAACCTCAGAAAAATTATCCTACCAAAAATAAAATACTAAGCAGAGGCTATTGGGAAATAATTGTTCCCCTCCGTATTTTCCGATAATCAGTACTGCAAAAAATACAGAAAGAATTTGAAGAAATTACGAAAGTTCAAAAGAAAGCACAGGCTTCCGCTGCCGACTATGCATTTCACCTTGAGGAAGGTCGCGGTGGCATGCCGATCGAAACTTTGGTGATGGTGGCTGGGAAACGGGGTTTCCCAGATAGCCAAGTAGATAATAGGAAATTTCAATTGTAATTCCCTTGTCACATTATTGGAGAGGCATATTTTATTGAATATCATTTAACGGGCACTACAACAGGTCTAAGAAATCATTCAAGGAATGAGTCGCCTTGGTAATTCATCGGTTAGAGAACTGGTCCTCAACTAGGAGGTTTACTATTACAGGTCCGGATGGAATTACCGGAGGTGATTTCGATTACCGATCGGGACAACAATTCTTTGAACAAACTTAATGAAGAAATTTCGACAATTTCGTAAATGTTTCATGTAAAAAAACAAACAAATAAAACAAAAAAATATTCGTTTTAAATTAGAGCCGTGACATCACTTTCAATCGAGGCGATCCATCCAGAATATAAATTTTGGTAAAAATCCCACTTACGGTTAAGCAGCTAGCGTTGTTTACAGATTGACACCTCGGGGATGAAAAAACACTTTGTTTCAAGAACCCACATAAAATGTACATTCTGACTACACAACGTATTTGGGAAAGTAATTTACTACATAAAAAAGCGAGAAACACATGCTTTTTGACTTTAAAGGTCCCACAAAAATATTTTTCCAACGAAAAGTCGGATTTTTTCTGGATAATTTTACTTTCTGTAATTACTAAGCAGTAAAACGAGGAAGAAAATAAAAATACGTAACTGGAGAACATTAACTGCTGTTTCCAGGTTCAATAAGACCTTGGATTTGAAAAGCACAACACAAAAAGGGGATCGCATACGCTTATATCGATTTGGTTTCCATGGAGTTTAGTCGTTAGCTTTACGTGAGTGGGGAGAATGCATGCCAACGCGGAGCTTGTAGGGAATAACTGCACACGGGCAGCGATCTTCACAGTTGATGGCGAAAAACAGTCTCATATCTTTCTAACCACGTGAAACAGCATTCCATCACTGGTTATATGACAGAAATATTTATTCCATATACAATTGGCGGAGCTTCAAAATGTCACAGACTTTCTCGTACTACTTAGTTTTCCTTCAGAGTCGGAGCTACCGTTTAGTCGTAGTACTTTTTTCCCCACTCCCTTCGCGACTACCCAGAGGAGAATTACCTGTGAAGAATTACCTCGTGTTTCGCGAACAAAGCGACGAGGTAGTCCTTACGGCCATTTCGGTCCTGTACAAAAATATGTGGATCCGTGTTAGCCCGTGGCCCCATCTACGTCCTTGCACCACTTATTATTTTATAGAGCCAGTAAACTAATTTCACACTCTCACAAATAACACACACACCGGTCAAGGCCGATTCTGGAACGATTATCGCATTGATATGCCGAAACAGGGGCAACAACTGAAAACTTTCATGCCTTAAATCAAAATAGTATACGTTTGAAAATTAAGAGAATTTGTCAGCAGCTAGGTCGTTGGCCAAATATCAATTTTTGCGAAATACGGCGATTTTGGCGCTAGGCGATAGACTTTTGAGAAATATCGGAATCTAGGACCCACAAAACGAGGATTTTCCCCAAATTACGTGTTCGACAAGGTAATTTTCGCTAACAAGAAATCACACAAAGAGTTGTTTTTTTTTTTGTAGAAAAATTGACACTTATCCCTGCAGTATTAGAAAACATAACTCTATTGGAAATTGTAGCATTTTGTAACTATTTAGTTGTCAAAAAAAATTGGTTACGATTCAATTAATACCGTAAATGCGATTTTCCACTCACAAGTTACACATCATGTTAGCCTGACAGTTATAAGTAAATATGACATTAGCGAGATGATACAAAATAAATTATATTCAAAATGAAGGAGCTGCGGTGGGTTAGAGCACTGGCTCTGGGCACTGGCTTCCTAACCTGAAGGACCCAGGTTTGCACCTCGGTGTACGCTGCGATGTATATCTGGTGATTTCCATTCAGGGTAGCTCTGAGGTCGACTCAGCGTCCTTTCCAAGTGAGAACCAGGATCTTTTCTAGAGACAAAGGCGGCCGGAGCGTTGTATTTGCCAAACAACCTCTTCCTTGTACCGACGGCGACGAATAGGTGGAGCCCTATACTTCGGTTTTTACAGAGCTGCGTTTGAAGTAAATCAGCTGTTACAGTGTCATCCAATCGGAAGGCTGAACGCCACCATTATGACGACGCTGTAGTGACGTGTAAGGTCCCCATTGGACGGCACCATAACAGCTGATCAAACGTCAAACGCAGCAATGTAAAAATCGCAGTATAACTTCACCTTCCTGTGGCCCACATCGGCCTGTGTGCAATTGCTCAGGGATACCTTTATCTTTACATGGAAAATTATTACTTTTTCATTGCTAATTAGTTGACAAAAAGACATTTTGTTGCTAATCAACTAATACCGGAAATGCATGCGATTTTCCGCTAATTTGATATAAAGTTAGCCCGACTATTACAAGTAAACCAAAATATTAGAGATAAATGAAAAATTATTTTATTTATGACGAGTGACTTTTCTACTCGTTGACGCAAATTTTTCAAGGACATTGGACAATACTGAGAATATACTGATAGATCGTAATCACATTGGAGGGAAATAACGAGTAGATTAAAAAATATAATGTGTGTGTGAGTGTTGGAAAAGGGTCTTTCAAAACAATTTTTAATTGTTTTTCGTTGTATCGTCGGAGCCTTTTAATTTGATACGAGTTTTTTCACTATTTTTTCGACTTCTTGGCAATCAGCATTGTTCAAACAGAATCTTTCGTCAGAGAAACGTGCATATGTTTATGGCTACTGTAGTGAATTTTCTTCAAAGGTAGGAGTTTCTTGATGTGCAGCGGATGCAAAAAATCATTAAGATAAACCAAGAGAATGAAATGGAATCTAATGAACTGTCATTTGACTTAGATTCGCAAAATCCTGAGTTTTTCGACGCGTTCCATACACCCTTCGTACTGGAGTTTGTTTGGAAAGTATAACAGATACGAATTCATGACTTCATCTCCAGTTTTTAATAAATCTCCCAAAATGTGGTTCTGGCCCACTGATTTACTCTTTCCAATTCTCGCTTTTCTTTTTCGATGATCACGTGGTCTGGAATAAGAGACTCGAACCATCGACCCTTCCCTTCGAAAAGCTAAGTCCGTCCACGACATTTAGCCACTTCGGACACCAGGGACATACCAAGTAATTAGTTTAATTTCACATATAGTTGCAGATTCTATAGGCCCTGAGCAGGTGGGGTAGAATCGATAAGCGTCGAACCAGCAAAATGTAATAGAATGTTCAAGAAGATCTCAACCTATAGAATACGGCGTAAAGAAGTTTTATTTGAGGCCTTTGGCCTCAAAATTTTAGATTTTAAAGCCTTAAAACGCTTCGTTTAGGAAGTATTTAACGATATAGATTTTAAAAAACCGGCCGAGTGTTGCGGCTTGCATTTGATGTGAATAGTTAGATCCTTTTTTTTAAAACAAAGCCTTCACATTTTTAAAGTCCAAGTGCAATTCTTGAAGTCTCCGTGAAATTCTCTTTCTTTAGAAACCTCATTTATAAAGATTGGTTGCGTGTGAGAGCCACAAAAGGAGTGTATACAACTGAAATACTATAGAAGGTGATGAATTGAAAGTGTAAACAAATTTAGGGGCAGATTTTGTGACGGGAAATGTATAGTCACAATTAAAATCCCCCACATTGATAATATCGTGCTATTTATCTATTAGTTCTGAAAGTTCAGATTCATCTAATTCCGGCAATATTCCCGTATCTGCAATATATTACATCGTCATGTGAAAGTTTTGCGCCAATCACTGTATTATAAAATACGTATTCGAAGCCAAATGAATTCGTAGAAGTTTATATTTTTCTACTAACATCTTCAGGCTTAAAGTTAGCAACACCTCCACCGAACTTCTCATTCAAATTAGCGTTTATTACATTTCTATAATTTCGTAGTTTATATTTAGGACCCCACACAAGATCAGTCGACGCAAACTGATTTCAACAAAGTTGAAGTCAATTTATACCCTTGAGTTAAAACATGCACGGAAGTTGTCACTTTCATGAGGATCGTATCTGCTGACGAGACCACGTGAACTAAGAAACGGAAACAACTAATGATGGGACGTTTTCTTTTGTTTAGATGCTGGACTGAGCCCTGCGGTCCAACGGAGGCGAAAACAAAAGGCGCTGGCGGTGAGTTTATATTGAAATTGCACCACGCAAGGGCGATTTTCATCAACGTACATTATACCTCTGCGCGCGCGTATTTAATACGAGTAAACAAATCAATAGGAAGATGGCAACAAAGCAATGGAGAAAGTTCAGAGGATTTAAAAAGTTTCGGAATCCTCGCAATTTTCCCAGCACAACTATAGAATTTAAAGTGACTCATCTTCTGATGCCCACTAGTTAACTATTTAAATAAGTAACACTGGATACAAAATGTATCACAATAAATTCCATAATCATCGTTTCACTAAGTACTGAATAAGAGCGCAATTAATACATTTTACATCAACTTTTTGATGTCGCAATTTTCACTTTCAGTAATTCAAAAGTTCGATTTACTGAGAAAATATTTTTATAAAACTATTCTATGAAGTAAAATTTGAAAATATTTTGTTGAATCAACCAATTCGATACAGAAAGTGTGTATATATTGAGTTGCTAAATAATTTTTCTTTGGAATATCAAATATAGCTATAAATCATGCAAGGACAGACAGACGCAAGGTTGGACAGACGTAGGGACAGACAGGCGCAAGGACAGGCGGACACTGGGAAAGACAGATGGACACAGGGGCAGACGGACAGAAAGACTTTTGCTTTAGGATATATCCATTTTTTCGTTACCAGGGCTCGGTAATAAGAGATTTTCTGTTGAAATTCGCCATTTTCCGGCGCCCGATTACAAGAGTTTCTCTTTTTACGAAGTAAAGGTGAATCACAGTAGGGAGAGACACGGAACTAATATCAAGTCAAAGAATACGGTACAATTAGCTGCACTGTCTTTGATAGCCTCCTAGTTTCGATCTGTCGTTTCTATTTTGAATCTTAGATGTTATAACTTCTTGCAGTACAGAAGTTCTGCTGGTAAAGGTTCCCTCACGTTAATAGCATTTAAGAAACATGACTAGAGCCAGCAAGTTCAGGCATTAATTTAATCTAAAATACGCAGGCAAAGAGACATTTATTTTTACTAAAATAGGCATTCAAAAAAGGCATTTATTATGGGTAAAGTTTGGGTGTAAAAGCATTGGAAATAATGTAATATCACCATTTAAAAGTAAGTATTGTGTACAAAATTACTGATGAAGATGATTGACATTTTTATTGTTGTATATCTAAAATTTACATTTGCACTTATGTGGATAGAAACTATATTAAGTGTGTATGATCACAACGAATTTATTTTACCCGTGACGCTGTCTCTATGTTATACTATTGCGGACTCCCTTTTCAAACTTAAAATGGTATCAGTGAAAACGGAATTATAGACTTAATCTTCGTACTTGTGTAATCGCCAGAAGGGAAGAGGGTACCAAAAGGAACTGAGAAGAGATGATCAATATACAAACAGCTGTCCTCAAAAGGGATCAGAGGACACAAACATACAATGAAATACATCATCTGTCTGCGTCAATGAAAAATACGAACTACGAACTATCTACCTTGGTATCAACCTTCTTTCTCTTTTAGGTTTTTAACACAAGCTGACCCTGGAGCCTCTGCGTCCATAGTAAGACAAAATATGACTGTGCATTTTTGTTGTCTAAGCTCGCAGTTACGTTTCCGGCTTGATAGAGATTGTAGCCAGGGAGAAGAGAAAATAATGTCAAAAAGGCAGAAAAGGGACAAATAAGGCAAAATGACACAAACAGGCATCAGAAGCTAAAATAAACATAACGAAGATCTACTAAAACAAATCCAGAAGTACAATTACGTGATTCCCATTGATACAAGTCATAAAATTGTAACAATATTAAAAAGGCATTTTGCCAATTTTCCGAGTTCTAATCATGACTAATTTCTCCTGTATTATTTAATAATGAAACAAAACGCACACAGAATAAGTATAAAATAATGGGAATAATATTTGCAGAACAAGAATGAAACTTCTTTTGGGGTAACGCCTTGTTTGAAATTCAGCGGACAGCTTTTACTCTTTAAGTTTTTAAGATTCTCCTGGACCTTAATGAACCATTACGCATTTAATTACACTATTTCTGCGATCCCGTGTCCATTGTTTCTTCTAATGACCGTTACACAGGTTCGTCATGTGATGTCAGCTGATCTGAGTCATGCGGCCTTTTCTATCGTTTATCGAAATAGGGTCACATTCGTACAATCACTGAGTACCATCACGTGACAGCACATAACCAATTAATTTGTGCCCAGCCAATTGGCATAAAGCATTTTAAAGCGTCGCATTAAATATTATCGTGAGTCGCCTGGCTGAAGGACGAATGAAGATAATATAGAAGACATTCCTGACGTGGCCAATTTTTGCAATTTCTGTAGGGAACTAATGTTGGCGATGCAAAATCCAAATCTAACAACAGACATTTAAATTGTTGATGTGTGAAATGGTGAGAATGTATCTAAAAAATTAAGAAGATAGTTTAATAAGAGAATACCTCCTACAAGAAACAAATCCAAATTTTTACATGACATTACCCTTTTTTCGACTTCCCTACATTCCCTACACTTCCCTACATTCGAATTAACAATGGTCTTGTCGGAAACAATTTTTTAGAAAATTATTTGCAAGGAAATTAAACAGATCGTCATTTTTACTGTGAGACTATGATATGCAAAGCAAATAATTCAGATTACAAGCAATACGAAGAATTCAATACGGGGAAAGAGATTATAAAAGGTTAAAGGTGGCCTATTGCCTATTTGATCACGATCTCCTAATTGATTGAAAAAGCAGAATGTTTTATTATTTTAAAAAAAGCATAAAGCACATATTGAAGTTTACAATTGTATTCTCTAAGACAACGAAATTCATATTTACATCAATATAAACTCTTCCATAACAACGCAGATGAAATGCCAAAGTACTTTAAAATATGTATTAAAGACCAATTGCGCACTATTACTTCATTTCTTATTCATTACTGCTTCACCAAGTACCTACATTCGAGCCACAGAAAGGAACAGCCTTTCTCGTGTAAATAGTAAGCAAGTAAGTAAATTAGTAAGTTATGTTCTAAATTTCTTTACTCTGCTTCCTTATCGATTATGCCCGACCCTCTCCCAGCTTCAGGAAAAAATTAACTTTGTAAAAGAACACTTTTTGACAATAAATGTTTTTTAAATAAACTATGGTCTAAAACATCAGATGTTTAAAGAACGTCATATACAATTTTCTTTTAAAGTCGTAGTTTTCGCCTATTTTCTACTTGTAGCAATTTATGATTGAACTTAATGCAATTATAATTTTTATTTCAAAACTGTACCAAACTTTTCCCTTTTCCCTTCAAAACTGGCCTATTTGTTGAATTTTCTGGATTTCTCGAAAATTGTAAAAGATCGAAATAATGCAAGAATATATGTGATGTTCTAGCATTACTAATTTAAACGGAAATGGATTTAAGAATACTGAAGATTCGTTTTACCTCTGGGATTCTGGTCAGAATGTAAAGCAATGAGAATGCACCTGGTCTCAACTTTTAGGATTTGGGATCGAAAATGTAGGATTGGTTTCGCTTATACTACTTAGAATACTAAACTCCTCTTTGGCGTTGGTATTCAAGAAAATTAAGGTTGTTCGTTTTACTCGAAGGTATTTAAATTGTTTGAACGCTTTAGTTTCGTGAAAGCACGAATGTTATAAATCTCAGTTTAAGGATTCAAAAACATTCAGAAATCGTGTTTCCGCTACTTTTATCAATCTGGTTTGTGAAATTTAGGACCTCTTTATTTAGCATCCGAGATTACGAAAAGATGTTTCGCCAGTACTATTAATATTCTTCTGTCAGATTTTTTCGGTTCCGCATTTAGAATGCTGGATAAAGAAATTTTGGGCTGGGGCTGGTTGAGGAGACGGGCGGCTGGTGCGCAGTGCCGACGGAGTTCACAGAGTACTAGTGTGCCAAATTCGTTTGGGCTCCTTTTAGAATGCTGGTTATAGAAAATTTGGATTCGGGTTGGTTCAGTAAGCTTGGGTGGCTGGTGCGCAATGGCGATTGGGTGCACGGAGTACCAGAGTGCCAAATTCGTTTGGGGTCCTCTTTTAGAATGCTAGTTATAGAAAATTTGGATTCGGGCTGGTTGAGTAGGCTTGGGTGGCTGGTGTGCAATGCCGACGGGGTGCATGGAGTGTGCCAAATTCGTTACGACTTTTTTTTAGAATCCTGGTTAAAGAAACTTTGGGCTGGGGCAGGTTGAGAAGGCTTAGGTGGCTGGTGCGCAATGCCGACGGGGTGCACGGAGTACTAGTGTGCCAAATTCTTTTCGGCTCCTCTTTTAGAATGCTGGTTATAGAAATTTTGGATTGGGGCTGGTTGAGGAGATTTGAGTGGCTGGAGCGCAGTGCCGACGGGGTGCACGGAGAACCAGTGTGCCAAATTCGTTTCAGCTCCTCATTTAGAACCGAGGTGCTGCACGGAGTACAAGTGTGCCAAATTCGTTTGGTCTCCTCTTTTAGAAAGCTGGTTAAAGCAATTTTGGATTGAGGCTGGTTGGGTGGCTGGTGCGCAGTGCCGACGGGGTGCACGGAGTACTAGTGTGCCAAATTCTTTTCGGCTCCTCTTTTAGAATGCTGGTTATAGAAATTTTGGATTGGGGCTGGTTGAGGAGATTTGAGTGGCTGGAGCGCAGTGCCGACGGGGTGCACGGAGAACCAGTGTGCCAAATTCGTTTCAGCTCCTCATTTAGAACCGAGGTGCTGCACGGAGTACAAGTGTGCCAAATTCGTTTGGTCTCCTCACTTAGAATGCTGGTTAAAGCAATTTTGGATTGAGGCTGGTTGGGTGGCTGGTGCGCAGTGCCGACGGGGTGCACGGAGTACTAGTGTGCCAAATTCTTTTCGGCTCCTCTTTTAGAATGCTGGTTATAGAAATTTTGGATTGGGGCTGGTTGAGGAGATTTGAGTGGCTGGAGCGCAGTGCCGACGGGGTGCACGGAGAACCAGTGTGCCAAATTCGTTCCAGCTCCTCATTTAGAACCGAGGTGCTGCACGGAGTACAAGTGTGCCAAATTCGTTTGGTCTCCTCACTTAGAATGCTGGTTAAAGCAATTTTGGATTGAGGCTGGTTGGGTGGCTGGTGCGCAGTGCCGACGGGGTGCACGGAGTACCAGGCGGCGCTGGGCGGCACGGGGCGCCGCATCTGGCGCCTGCTGCACACGGGCGCGCTGCGGCCCGCGCACTGGGACGACAAGCCCTCGCAGCCGCCGCGCTGCGCCGTCGTGCCGCCCAACAAGCCCTGCGACGCCTGCTGCGAGATGCACCCAGGTCAGCCCCTGCACCGCCTCTGGCCGGGAGCTCGTAGGGAGCCACTCACCACGGCGACCCAGCCGTGGATGGATTTTCCACACTAAGTCGAATTCAGCCCCTGTCCGTAGGACAATTCGAGCGGCCGGCTGCTCTGATCGGTAGTTTTCCAATGTTTCTCCGATGAACACCGGGCGAATGCCGGAGCAGTACCCTAACAAACGGACAAGGACCACTCGCGATCTTTCCTTTCTCTTCGTTGTTCTATCCCTTACTTACACACTTACACTAACATGCACTACACTAGCACACATGTCGAGAGACCGGTCGGGAGCTTAGAGCTTGACCCGGCTGGGGCGGTGACCCGTTGGTGGGAGATACCTCGTGAGAGAAACCGAATATAGGTCGGCGCTGGATCTCGCCACCCACTGTAGGAATATCATCGCCCCTTCCTCGATAAAAATATGTCCTACAGTTATGGAGCAAATGCCCTTAGCAGTTGACGCGCCTGGAATCACCCATCAATCAATCACACAAACACACACATACACACACACAATTGTACGCCTTCGCAGCGCCGCAGTGTGGGCTGAAAGAGATTTATGGTAAGACGGAAATGACAAGGAAACATCGCGCGCAACCGAGGACACTTTTAACAAGGCCTAGTTCATAGAAAGCAGCAACACTGCGCATGCGTCCCTCGGCCGGACTAGTTCTCATCGTGTTTAAACGGCGCGATCCGTGCCTCTTGAGACAAAACTATGACAAATACTTTCACTATCTTTGCCTTATCGCATTTATAATCAGTTACAATTCTTACCATATAATTAAAGATGTTTGAATTTTCTTTGAAACGTTATCTCGTTTATTTAAAGAGGTCGTATTATATATTTTTGTAGTAAATATGCGTACTAGGTATGTGGAAGATTGTTTATAAATTTTGAAGATCTGCAATGTAAGCAAATATGCATTTCAATATTAAATCGTGATATGTCAGTCACGGTCCCGTAGAGCTTGTTATTCAAATAAAAAGGGATGTTGTTGAAATATTCGCAGCCTTTGGTTTCAAAAAACTATGAGAGTTTATTTTTGTCCTCTCGTGGAAGTCACTACTTCATTTTGTTTCCTAAGTGAGAAGGGAGTATTGACGGACACCTCCTTTAATTATATTGTTCTAAATCCCTGCAAATAAATTTGCAGAACTAAAAATATTAACACAGTTAAAATGGCAACAGGAACTGCATCAAATATTATGTTGAAGATGAAGATGAAAAATGAAATGATCCGAATGGAACTGTCGATCGCGTTCGGTCCGTGGCCGTCGTCGGCATCCGTGGCATTCGTCCGGAGATGGTACCGGCTCAGGTGGTTCAGGGCTGCAGTGCCTCTGATCGCGAGGTCCCAGATTTCGAGTCCCGACGGTGCAGTATTTTCTACTCTAGTTCCATATCTAGGTCCAGTACAGCCGCTGTCTGGAGAACAATTCTAGAGGGCGGCTGCTCTGATCGGTAGTTTTCCGTGGTTTCTCCGATCAACACTAGGCGAATGCCGGTACCCAAACAAAATGGGCCACGGACCGCGCCCGATCTTTCCTTCGTCCTCTTCGGCGTGCCCTGAATCCTTTCTTACACTTGCATTCATTACACTACCACACATGCCAGGAGTTCAATCGGAAGCTTAGGGCTTGTCCCGGCTAGTGCGATGGCCCGCTGTTAAGAGTTACCGAAAACCGTTTGGGGAAAGCTCCCGCAAGCCCACGTGTAGATAAGCGACGGATCTTTCGCCTCTACTAATAATACTCGCTATCCAGCAGGGGAAGATAACGGCCAACTCTCGCGTTAAAAACACCCACTTACTGACGGGACCAATAACATTAACAGTTGACGAGCCCGAAAAGCTTATAAATAAATAACTAGGGGGTGAATAAAATATAAATAAAATATAAATATATAGGAGGTGAATAAAATATAAATATAATTATAAATAAATAACAAAATGTGGAGGTGATGAGAAGGGGTTGTTGTTTGTGTGCGCAGCGGAGTACGAGTGCTACCCCAAGAAGTGCGCGTCTTGCGCCTTCAACGCGCCCTGCCAGACGCTCACCACGTGGCGCGTCTTCCCCTACTCCGTCTTCCCCGAGTGCAAAGGTCAGTTCTCGTCGCGCTCGACAAACATTTTAATACATTGCAAATGCAACTTTATACAGTAAAACCTGTCTAAAACGGAACCTGTATGAGCCGGACGCCTGCCTAAACCGGAAAATTTATCCGGCCCGTGAAGTTAAATGGACATTTTACACAGCATAAAACGGAACCTGTCCAACGCGGAAACAACGGTTTTTCATGTCCTGCAGGGAGAAATATTTTTATAAAACGGAATTTCTGTGAATTTAATGCAATTGGCAGAGAGACGCGAGATGTTTTTAAAGAAATGAATGCATCTTGCTAGGTTGTTTTAAATTGTTATCCCTGTGACACGCAATTTAGTCGTGGCAGCCGAACATTGAAGGAGACCGGCTTCAGCTGTCAGTGTAGAATTCGACCTTGGGGTCACTTGCCTCTCAAGGCGTAGGTCTTAGGAAAGTTCTCTCTCTCCCGACTCTGTGGGTTTAGGAAGGTGTAGGACATGGCTTCTATTCACGTTGAAAGAGTCTGCAAATAGTCCGAATACAGACAGGGAGGTATGTTTTTTCAATTAAATTAAGCTGTCAATGAAAAGTGTTTAATATTTATTTATGATTCCTTTGATAAACACGTTATATGATATCTTTTGAGAAATATAGTGAAGTCATGAAATTTACGGCTTTCAGGGCAGAAATGTCAATATCAGGTCGTAAAATGGACAACCTTGCATAAAACGGAAACTTCCTTAAACCGGAACTTTTTTGTGACCCGATCGATTCCGTCTTAGGCAGATTTTTCTGTATTAAGAATTATTCCCTCACATTATTTTTCTTTTAAGAAAATCACTTTAACAGAAGTGACTGTTACCTCTTGACAAACAAGTCTTTTTAACAAAAAAATGAAAACAGCGTCGATTTTGTTTTGATGGGAAGTAAACTTCTTTCAGGATTTTCTTTATACCATTAACATAACTTACTAAAATTTGAATTTATTTTTGGGAGTAATTTATCCCATAATGAGGAATAATAAATGCACTTACGAGGATTTTTAATGTCCTTTTATCGTACACATTTTGTGATTGCGTTTGATAAGAAAGATAGCGTTTTTGAGACGAAACAGTCAAATTATCTCTTTAAGACCCCACGTTTGGAATGTGATTTAGCCCTTTTAAACCGTGTTTCCGAAGGATTAAAAGAAACAAAGGTGACTTCGCTTACAATATATCCAAAATTCAGCAAACTGGAGGACATATCGAGATATCTTCTTGTAAGTCTCATCCGGTTAGGTGTAAATACGTTCAACCAGTACGATCGATTGAATAAACCACTGAAGGCAAACGAAATATATCAAAAACTTTCGTAGACCATTAACATTTAAAAATTCAACAATCTTATAATTTCTACAACCGAATCGCGCAGCCGGAAAAGTGACACTTAGCAAATTGTGCATAAGAGCCCCCTCCCCGGCCAATAAGTTCAGATCATCCCACTTTAATTTAACCCCCTAAAATGAGTGGTGCACACGTCCCATTATTCCACTTAACACAGCATAACTAAAGGTTCCCACCCCGAGCTTTGTTCCCTACAAAAACAACAAAAATAACATCGTATTTCGCTGAATTGTGTATCCCGTATAATCTAGCTACTGTTTGACGAAACCGTCCACAGAAACAACAGAGATGG
The DNA here is from genome assembly GCA_011170035.1 of Teleogryllus occipitalis. NCBI lineage: Eukaryota > Metazoa > Arthropoda > Insecta > Orthoptera > Gryllidae > Teleogryllus > Teleogryllus occipitalis. Next base: position 3,749 of record BLKR01003610.1, on the reverse strand, counting down.
TTTAAAATCCCGACAGTAAAAGCATGAAACATTTTTACACTACCCTTATCATACAGCAGATGTCTATCAGTAACGAAAGTCCCTTTTCTTGTGAAGGTGTTATTTTTATTTCCGTGTCACATTTTGTATTTGTGGAGTTTGAAAGATTTCTTTATTTACAGCTTTAGACTTTTTCAGATATATAACTCTTCCATTTAATCAAGTCATAAAACCAAACGGAAAACCATTTACGGGTATTTCGACAATTCGGCGAAATTTCTAGTCATTCTGTCGTGGAAATCGATAACTTAATAAATAAAAAGTGTTTCATCTATCAGTCTACTATGGTCTATCCACTCCAACAATTGAAATAACTATTTTAATGAATGCCGGAGATGGTTACTGCAGTAACCTCAAACATTATTTTTTTTGATAGATTTATTATGGAAATTTAAATTACAAAAATGATGTGTCGAAAGAGAAGAAATGAAAGATAAAGTACAAAAATAAAAAAAATACGAAGGTGAAAGACTATTTAAGGTAAGATTTTGAACCAATCTGTAGATTTTTCCTCATTTACATTTGCAAGTTAATAATATAGTACACCTGGAGTGATTCAATAGATCCTAACAGTACCTGAACGCTCGATCATGAACTCATTCTTTATTATCATTGTTAGAACTACACATTACTCTTCCGTAGGGGTGGGACCTTTAGAAATGTGACATTCGGATAATTTCAGAAAAATAGCTTCATAATAAAAGACAGTTCACTAAAGGAAGGGACATAATCACAAATAATTTAAACACGATAATTAGCTATTTTTATGTGAGGGGCACTTCTTATATTATTATACCTAGAGGTAAGCCGTCAAAAACGACGGAACGAAATCGGACTTTATTTTAATAATTCATTATAATGAATAGTAGAACATAATTTAACTTCTTCAATACTAAATTTAAGGTTTTTACATTGCGGAATTTCCTTCGGAAGCAATAGCTTCTAAAATTTCGGTCCGTGACTCCTCTAGGGGACCGCAAAGCCACTTTAGAGAGAGACCCTTAATGGGACATCAGGTGAAATTTTGGGGTAATCTTATCTTGTCCCGTCCGATAAAGAAATCGAATTTAGTTCCTCCAATATTTGTTACAGTCGTTTACGCACAGTGCATTCTAGGAATCTAACAGCGTGCTTTTTGAAAATTATGACCCCTGTGTTCCCAGAAATTACACGTACCCTCTCCCTCAGAAAAAATGTCGTTCAAAATTCTATCTTCCACACCGCGCCGACAAACTTGGACACCCCTCGGCCTGGGGGAGGGCAGGAAGAGGGACGCGTTGACCAATCGCTAGCAGGTAGAACCACAGTTGTCTGTGATTGGTGCAACATCCCAAGGGGCAGAAAGAACGCTGTCACAGGGGGAGGGGGCTAGTTCGTTTACGTACGAGACGGAAATATCGTCATATTTCCCCGCCAAATGAGATAATTTGCCTGCGCGTAAGCCACGACGAAAAAAATTTTTCTAAGCGGGGTTTTCCGTCCAGAATGATTGTCTATAGACCAGTAAATATTTATCACTTTAGCAACAATTATTCTAACTTTTGGTAATCGATTTGTAACTCCTGACAAACTGCTATTTTGAGATATTCATTTCAGGCACAATTTGCGGAGCCTTCCCGGCCATTCTAACGCATATTTCGAATTTGTTTATAACATTATAAATTGTTGCAAAATCGTTAATTCGCTGTTTTTGGTTCTGGGACATCGGGAGACTCTCCCCCCTTTAGATTTGCAAAATTTGGAAATTGTTTATAAATTTGCAATTGTTGCAAATTTTTTATTGTCTAATCTGAATGGCGTTTAAATGTGATGCAAAATTCCGGAATCTGTTCGGTGCTATTATATCTCGTTCTCGAGATATATGTAATTGTTTATAAGAAATTAACATCTTAGTAGACCCCATTTGTTTCCGCTTAATTCATTCGCGCTAGCAGAATAGCGTGTGATGGGCATACAGAAAAAACAGTTCTCCAATGCCGCGCTTTTGCCTGTCACATACGCTTAAAATGCACTTGCTTGTAAACAAATTCTGTGGCCAATTTAATTATACTAAATTCGTATTTTTACGGTGAGTATGAGCATAACTTTTATTTGGTTTTTATATTCTCTTTTAAGTCCTACAATTTGTAAGTCGATATACTTATCAAATAGGAAAGAAATTGATTATAAAAAAAATATTTTTCAAGGTGCATTACGCCCAAACAATTGTTTCTGTTTTTCTATCAAAGGGATATTGAGCAACCGAATAACTGTATTATTAATTTTTTTAAGTCCCCTGTTAACACCGAGAGTCAGAAACTATTTGTTCCTCTTGTTTACCATTACCATTAAATAATAGGGAAACATATTGCTTAGCTGTTTGCTATAAACTGCACTGGATTGGATGAATGTAGTGTTAAGGTTTTCAAATACAGAAATATTCAATTTTGGGTTTTGAAAGATCACATGAGTAGAATCACACATGACAATATTTACACAAGTATAGAAATTTCTAAATAAACGTATATAAACTTTAAGTTAATATTTTCAATTCAATTTATCATTCCTTTCTAAAACTGTTAATTTGATGATTTCATTGTATAATATTCAAATCAGAGCTTTATGTGCTAAATCTACGCATTGTTAATACATATTTTTAAACAACATTAATATATTTAATATACATTTAAAAGGTTTTTAGATTGGCGAACGTTTCAATGAAATTTCATGAATTCCTAAATGCTTGAAAATAAATACTTGTAAAATTAAATAATTGTAGCGTGTAAAAATATAACAAACTCACGTATTTGGTAAAACGAGTTGATATTACTAAAAGAAAGCAAAACAGATGTTAAAACAATTCAAAGAGATTTAGCGTTTGTTTACAGTTTAGTAAATATCAATGCACTAGCATTTCCCAGTGAAAATACATAGAACGAACTTGGTGGTCAAGTGATATGACCTTCCCAACACAGACTACATTTCAGTATCGTCAGAGTTCGAATGTGGTTTGTTGGCCGCCATTCTACGAATCTATCAAAACCTTGAATTTTTCACGACCATCTATACAGGGAGAACGTAGCGGTTTATTAAACGGAAACGGGCCATTCGAGGTATCTAATGTGCACTCTTTGAAAACGTTTAACCATTATAAACTATCCCTAAGAAAAATATCAAATAAACAATGTTAAAGGTCACCAGCTTAACATTGCCTTTACTATTTGAATGTTTTCAACATCCCCAAAACCAACAGAAAACCCATGTTTTTACAGGTTGTTATAAAACCAATTCAATAAATATAAGCATTTATTCACGTTATTATTTTTAAAACACTGAAATATCTACGATGTTATTTGATTCATGTCTTCATCGAATATCTGAGATTAAAATACTGATAAGCAGAGAAAATTAAAGTAATTGTGAGTGATTGATGAAGTTGAATGATCAAATGAAAAACAATGTTTCTTGCTTCATATAATTCTATCGTGTTTAACAGACATGTAATTACATGTGATACCTATATTTAAACATCCAAACTAATGAAAATTTTCAAAATTAAAATCATCAATAAAACGTTGATTCCTCAGCAAGGATTATATTATTAAATACTTTTTGAGATTCATGTGCTCCTGTGTGAATAACGTAGTAAACGTGATTCGTATGATCCAGTTTCTCAGAATAATACAAAACCTGCGAGACACATACACTAAACATAATAGTTGCCAAATAGT